>CAMGYJ010000004.1:1981323-2273920 GCA_946122785.1 Linum tenue | reverse complement strand
CCTGGAAAGTATGTCGTGGAAGATGGCTTTGGGGAGCTTCTGTATTGGTGATTCCATGGTGTAAGAGACTGAGAAGGATGATAAGGAAGAACTGTGAAACTTTTTAGCTTCTTGTCTCTGGTTTTGAAGTTTGGGTAGAGGGCAGGTTGACGGGATCAAGAAATGCTTTTGGAGTGACGATTTCAACAAGACCTTGATTTTGTTTTTAGCCTAACCCAATTATAGTTTCTCACGAGTAGCATCCAAAAACAAAAACAAAAGAGTGTAGTTGAATCCAAAGTTAAGAGGTAATTGCAATTAGGGGGTATGAAATGGTTTACTCCGTATCGAACTGTATTTAGAGGTGGCAATTAGGATCCAAATCCATGAATCCAATCCAATCCATCCACCAAATTATCCACTTAATCCAATCCATTTAAATCCAATCCATTTGATCCAAATCCAATTGGATTGGTGGATTCATGGATCAATCCATGGATCCAAATGGCAAATTACGACGTGGTACCTATATTTTATATTTTACATTTTGGCACCTAAAATTTATATTTTATACGAAAAAAATTATTGGAAAATTACATTTTGGTACCTAAAAATTTTCATTATAACATTTTAGTACCTAAACTTTTCAAAATTTACATTTTGGTCCAAGTCTTGGATGTAATTTGGATTCATGGATCAATCCACCAATCCATGAATCCACCAATCCATTGGATCCAATCTATTTGATCCATGGATCCACGAATCCATGAATCCAATCCAATTGCCACCTCTAACTGTATTGAATCATATTCAATCGAATACGATGTGATCTGGTTATTGATTCTATGAATTTTATAATACTGAAGGAAAAGCGACCTGATCAAATTTGATAGAATGCAGTGTTAGATTCGACCCTTAGTCCTAAGATGTCTTTTACTATTGGATCGCGGTTTTCATGAATTTGCACTATCCGAACCATTACACACCTTCTAATTGTGATGATCTATTCAATGGGAAACTCGAGTTGTTATGAGGTAATTCGGATTGATAATTGTCTGGAAAAATATTGTCGAAATTGATAAACGATGGATGATTTTAGTAATTACTCTCAAAATATGATACTACCTTGAGAAGGATACCCTCATTCTAATCAAAGATCCTCCGAAATTTTGTTATATGTCGAGTTTTGTCCGATTACAAATTACTAGAGATCTCTTTAACAAAAAAAATAACTGATATATGATACAAATGATTTTTTTTTTTTTTTGCCATAGGATATATGATACAAATGATTACATGTTAACCATTTGAACAACCCGAACAAAATACTAACATTCAACAAGAAAAATACCACCAGCAAGAAATGAAAGTGCCAGCAAGGCAAGGGCAAGAAAGTGACAACTGTCACACTGGGAAAACATGATTGGCTGAGGACGACCAGAGCCTGATCCTAAAATGTATATATTTTGGTAGATATCAGATAAGGTGATAAGGCCACGTGTCACCATTTCCAATCACCTCCCCTGCCCTTTCCTTTCCTTTCCTCCTCCACTCTAAACCTTCTTCTTCTTCTCCTCTTCAATTCAATCTCTCCATTACCAACATTTCCACCATATCCAATCCTTCACAATGAGCTTGGCATCTCCCACCACCACCGCCACGCTCCTCTCCCCAACTCCCCTCTCCCCCTCCAAGCCCAAACTCCAACCGCTCTCCGCCGCCCTCCAGCCACACGCGCCGCCGCAACAATCCCTCACTCGCCGCCACTTGCTATCCTCTGTTTCCGCCGCCGTATGGCTGGCGGTGGCGATCTCCCCGCGGGCCGCGGTGGCGGCGTCGGACGAGGAGTACGTGAAGGACACGGAGGAGGTGATCGGGAAAGTGAGGACGACGATCACGCTGGACAGGAACGCGCCGAACGTGGCCGACGCGGTGGCGGAGCTGAGGGAGACGTCCAACTCGTGGGTGGCCAAGTACAGGAAGGAGAAGGCCCTGCTGGCGCGTGCGTCGTTTAGGGACATGTACTCGGCGCTGAACGCTGTCTCCGGTCACTACATTAGCTTCGGACCCACGGCGCCGCTGCCGGCGAAGCGGAGGGCCAGGATTCTGGAGGAGATGGATACCGCCGAGAAGGCGTTGCTGAGGGGCAGATAAAACAGAGAACACTCTGTTTTTCCCCTGTTTTTTCCATCCTTGAGTTTGTAAGTTTGAGAAGATTAAGAAGCATAAAATTTGTTGAGGCTGGGTTCTTGGAATTAAGCTTTAATGCTATACGAGAACGTCCATAATGCAATGAGTAATGTATGTGTATTCTTGCTTAGTTGCTTTCATAATGTAAACCAACTACGTACGAGATACTCATACTAGCATCTATGAAGGAAATGAACATGATGGTGAAACCGTACCGGTGATTCGACGGTAAAAATCTTCTTTTGGAGTTTGAATTGGTGGGTGGGTGGTTTTTAGCATTATGAAACGGTTGTATCATGATTTTCATTACAAATTATCATATTTGCTCAATTTCCAGTAAGGTTTTACAATCTCTGGTTTGGATCATTTCTCTGTATAATAGATTGTCAGGCTTGTTACTTGTTAGTCAGTTTGTTATAATCGTCGATTCGGTTATCAGTTAATCATTACGTAATTCTTGCTGGCTGTTGATTGACCCGTTTATATTAGTCTACCAACTATAATCATAATGTTAATTATTGATTATTATACTTAATCGACCAACAGTTAAAGATTAAACCAAAATAACGATGACGATTACTCATTGAACAACAATAAAAGATGCCACATTCGATGAAAAATAGGTCAAATTTCTCTGTCAAATTCGTGTCAACCCAGAAATCCCATCTGACCAAACCCTTGCTCATCCCGCCAATCAATTTCTTTATTTCCCACCTTTTCCATCCGGCAGAACGAGTCTCTCTGCCGGCTCAGTCATACTCATTACCTCGCCTTTTGCGCTCTGAACCAACCTCTGCCGGCCGGAAAACTGCTTGAGAGAATTTTGATCGACCATGGCGGGAACGGCACCGGTGAAGAGAATAAAGCTGGGATCACAGGGACTCGAAGTTTCAGCTCAGGGACTTGGATGCATGAGCATGTCGCCTCTGTTCAACCCTCTTAAGCCCGAACCTGAAATGATCGCTCTCATCCGCCACGCCGTCAACTCCGGCGTCACTTTCCTTGACACCTCCGATGTCTACGGCCCTCACAGAAACGAAATCCTTCTGGGAAAGGTTTCAATTTTCAGCTACCCAATTCAATTCTTGGTTCTGGGTCTGCCTTTGACTTTTGTTTTTCCCCCAGCTCTGTTGGGAGTTGGTTGATTTCGATTTCTTGGCTGTTTGTAGGCTTTCAAAGGAGGGTTCAGGGAAAGGGTTGAACTCGGTACTAAATTTGGTCGTCTATTTCTGGATGGGAAGATGGCGATTCGTGGAGATCCCGCTTATGTAAGAATTGCTTGTGAGGGTAGCTTGAAGAGGCTGGAGATTGATTGTATTGACCTTTATTATCAGCACAGAGCTGATATCACAGTGCCAATTGAAGCCACGGTTCGTTTAATCTGAAGGAATTTCTCATTTCCCTTTTAGGATATCACTTTTGGGTTGTTTGAATTCGTTCATTTTACCTCCTGATTGCTCATATCTTATTTGGGGGAAGATGGGGGAATTGAAGGAACTGGTTGAGGAAGGTAAGATTAAGTATATAGGTCTTTCTGAGGCTTCTGCTTCAACAATCAGGAGGGCTCATGCTGTTCATCCCATCACGGCGGTGCAGTTGGAGTGGTCGTTGTGGTGTAGGGATGTGGAGGAAGAGATTGTCCCTACTTGCAGGTGATCAGCCATTGATGATCACCCTTAACTTGAAAAAGAGTTTACTTTTTCTCATGTATAGTAACTATGTTCTTGTGTTTGCTAGAGAACTTGGAATTGGGATTGTTGCATACAGCCCTTTAGGCCGTGGATTTCTTTCATCTGGGCCTAAGGTGGCTGAAAAATTTGAGGGCAACTTTCTGAAGGTTTTTGGAAACTGTACATTGAATCTTTTGGCTATACAATTAATCTCTGCTTCTATAGAAGCTAGCCTTTAAAATCTTGTTGTTCAACAATATGGCAGTACCTCCCGAGGTTTCATCCCGAGAATATGGAGCACAACAAAGCCATATTCGAGAGGGTGGACGAAATCGCGAGGAGGAAAGGATGCACTCCTTCGCAGCTGGCACTCGCTTGGCTGCATCGCCAGGGAGATGATGTGTGTCCGATCCCAGGAACGACCAAGGTCGAGAACTTCAATCAGAACATTGGAGCTCTGTCTGTGGAGCTGACAGCAGAAGAGATGGATGAACTGGAATCCATTGCTGCAGCTGGTGCTGTGAAGGGTGATAGGTATGGTGAAGGTATATTGACATTCAAGGATTTCAACACTCCACCTCTTTCGTCGTGGAAGCCCACTGGTGTATGAAGAATTGCCCCCCAAGGCAAGGTTTGCTCTTCAATGTGAAGTACCATTGGTTTTGTAATGTTTACATTGTATGGTTTGAAGAATCTGGGGATAAAATTTTGATCTTTGATGTGAAGTACCATTTTCTAGGTATAGAATTAGAAGGATGGAATTGTACAATCATATCCTTTTTTCTTGGGTAGAATCATATGAAATTCTGACTTCAAATAAGTGTTGGATATAAATTCCGTTCCTTTGTTGATATGCTGATCGTCTATAATTAATATTTCATTAACAACATATGCTAGTGTCGTTATAAAATTATAAAAGTGCCACATTGTATGGTAATAGATCGAATTCCTCAATAAATCCTTATCATTTGGACGATTCCTAACAAATGACAATTGATTTACTAAGATTACTATTTATTATTTAAACACATAAACAAGGCTCATTTGTTTCCTTTCCTTACTCACCTCTTCTAGGTATAAGATACAAATTTCAGATAGTTAATCATCGTTGAAGAATAGCCTCAGGCCGAATCCGCGATCTGTAGCCTTCAAAATCCAAAGAAAATGGACTTTCGTGGCCATAAAAATTACGAAAATGCCATTCGAATATAAATTGGCCCAAATCGGTGCTTAATGGACTTATCATCCGTGGAGAATAGTATCAATAGACTTCATTATCGGTGGATATAGGCTCGACCTGATTCCGTGATCTGCAGCCTCCAGAATCGAAAGAAAATGGCATTTCGGAACAATTGCCCGATATCTGTGATGGTACCCCTTTGGAATCTGCAAAAAATGGGCCCGGAATAAATTCGCCCAAATCGGCACTTAATGGACTTAATCATCGTTGAAGAATAGCCTCAGGCCGAATCCGCGATCTGTAGCCTTCAAAATCCATAGAAAATGGCATTTCGGAAAAATTGCCCGAAATCTGTGATGGTACCCCTTTGGAATCTGCCAAAATTGGGCCCGGAATAAATTCGCCCAAATCGGCACTTAATGGACTTAATCATCGTTGAAGAATAGCCTCAGGCCGAATCCGCGATCTGTAGCCTTCAAAATCCATAGAAAATGGCCTTTCGTCGCCAAAAAAATTACGAAAATGCCATCCGAAAATAAATTGGCCCAAATTGGTGCTTAATGTACTTATCATCCGTGGAGAATAGTATCAACAGACTTCATAATCGCTGGATATAGTCTCGGCCTGATTCCGTGATCTGCAGCCTCCAGAATCGAAAGAAAATGGCATTTCGGAAAAATTGCCCGAAATCTGTGATGGTACCCCTTTGGAATCTGCCAAAAATGGGCCCGGAATAAATTCGCCCAAATCGGCACTTAATGGACTTAATCATCGTTGAAGAATAGCCTCAGGCCGAATCCGCGATCTGTAGCCTTCAAAATCCATAGAAAATGGCCTTTTGTCGCCAAAAAAATTACAAAAATGCCATCCGGAAATAAATTGGCCCAAATCGGTGCTTAATGTACTTATCATCCGTGGAGAATAGTATCAATAGACTTCATTATCGGTGGATATAGGCTCGGCCTGATTCTGTGATCTGCAACCTCCAGAATCGAAAGAAAATGTCATTTCGGAAAAATTGTCCGAAATCTGTGATGGTAACCCTTTGGAATCTGCCAAAAATGGGCCCGGAATAAATTCGTCCAAATCGGCACTTAATGGACTTAATCATCGTTGAAGAATAGCCTCAGGTCGAATCCGCGATCTGTAACCTTCAAAATCCATAGAAAATGGCCTTTCGTCGTCAAAAAAATTACGAAAATGCCATCCGGAAATAAATTGGCCCAATTCGGTGCTTAATGTACTTATCATCCGTGGAGAATAGTATCAATAGACTTCATTATCGGTGGATATAGGCTCCGCCTGATTCTGTGATCTGCAACCTCCAGAATCGAAAGAAAATGGCATTTCGGAAATATTGCCCGAAATCTGTGATGGTACCCCTTTGGAATCTGCCAAAAATGGGCCCGGAATAAATTCGCCCAAATCGGCACTTAATGGACTTAATCATCGTTGAAGAATAGCCTCAGGTCGAATCCGCGATCTGTAACCTTCAAAATCCATAGAAAATGGCCTTTCGTTGCCAAAAAAATTACGAAAATGCCATCCGAAAATAAATTGGCCCAAATCGGTGCTTAATGTACTTATCATCTGTGGAGAATAGTATCAATAGACTTCATTATCGGTGGATATAGGCTCGGCCTGATTCCGTGAGCTGCAGCCTCCAGAATCGAAAGAAAATGTCATTTCGAAAAATTGCCCGAAATCTGTGATGGTACCCCTTTGGAATCTGCCAAAAATGGGCCCAGAATAAATTCACCCAAATCGGCACTTAATGGACTTAATCATCGTTGAAGAATAGCCTCAGGCCGAATCCGCGCTCTGTAGCCTTCAAAATCCAAAGAAAATGGTCTTTCGTCGCAAAAAAAAAAACGAAAATGCCATCCGAAAATAAATTGGCCCAAATCGGTCCTTAATGGACTTATCATCGGTGGAGAATAGTATCAATAGACTTCATTATCGGTGGATATAGGCTCGGCCTGATTTCGTGATTTGCAGCCTCCAGAATCGAAACAAAATGGCATTTCGGAAAAATTGCCCGAAATCTGTGCTGGTACCCCTTTGGAATCTGCCAAAAATGGGCCCGGAATAAATTCGCCCAAATCGGCACTTAATGGACTTAATCATCGTTGAAGAATAGCCTTAGGCCGAATCCGCGATCTGTAGCCTTCAAAATCCAAAGAAAATGGCCTTTCGTAGCCAAAAACATTACGAAAATGCCATCCGAAAATAAATTGGCCCAAATCGGTGCTTAATGTACTTATCATCCGTGGAGAATAGTATCAATAGACTTCATTATCGGTGGATATAGGGTCGGCCTGATTCCGTGAGCTGCAGCCTCCAGAATCGAAAGAAAATGTCATTTCGGAAAAATTGCCCGAAATCTGTGATGGTACCCCCTTTGGAATCTGCCAAAAATGGGCCTGGAATAAATTCGCCCAAATCGGCACTTAATGGACTTATTCATCATTGAAGAATAGCCTCAGGCCGAATCCGCGATCTGTAGCCTTCAAAATCCATAGAAAATGGCCTTTCGTCGCCAAAAAATACAAGAAAATGCCATCCGAAAATAAATTGGCCCAAATCGGTGCTTAATGGACTTATCATCCGTGGAGAATAGTATCAATAGACTTCACTATCGGTGGATATAGGCTCGGCCTGATTCCGTGATCTGCAGCCTCCAGAATCGAAAGAAAATGTCATTTCGGAAAAATTGCCCGAAATCTGTGATGGTACCCCTTTGGAATCTGCCAAAAATGGGCCCGGAATAAATTCGCCCAAATCGGCACTTAATGGACTTAATCATCGTTGAAGAATAGCCTCAGGCCAAATCCGCAATCTGTAGCCTTCAAAATCTAAAGAAAATGGCCTTTCGTTGCCAAAACAATTACGAAAATGCCATCCGGAAATAAATTGGCCCAAATCGGTGCTTAATGTACTTATCATCCGTGGAGAATAGTATCAATAGACTTCATTATCGGTGGATATAGGCTCGGCCTGATTCCGTGAGCTGCAGCCTCCAGAATCGAAAGAAAATGTCATTTCGGAAAAATTGCCCGAAATTGTGATGGTACCCCTGGGGAATCTGCCAAAATTGGGCCCGGAATAAATTCGCCCAAATCGGCACTTAATGGACTTAATCATCGTTGAAGAATAGCCTCAGGCCGAATCCGCGATCTGTAGCCTTCAAAATCCATAGAAAATGGCCTTTCGTCGCCAAAAAAATTACGAAAATGCCATCCGAAAATAAATTGGTCCAAATTGGTGCTTAATGTACTTATCATCCGTGGAGAATAGTATCAATAGACTTCATAATCGCTGGATATAGTCTCGGCCTGATTCCGTGATCTGCAGCCTCCAGAATCGAAAGAAAATGGCATTTCGGAAAAATTGCCCGAAATCTGTGATGGTACCCCTTTGGAATCTGCCAAAAATGGGCCCGGAATAAATTCGCCCAAATCGGCACTTAATGGACTTAATCATCGTTGAAGAATAGCCTCAGGCCGAATCCGCGATCTGTAGCCTTCAAAATCCATAGAAAATGGCCTTTTGTCGCCAAAAAAATTACAAAAATGCCATCCGGAAATAAATTGGCCCAAATCGGTGCTTAATGTACTTATCATCCGTGGAGAATAGTATCAATAGACTTCATTATCGGTGGATATAGGCTCGGCCTGATTCTGTGATCTGCAAACTCCAGAATCGAAAGAAAATGTCATTTCGGAAAAATTGCCCGAAATCTGTGATGGTAACCCTTTGGAATCTGCCAAAAATGGGCCCGGAATAAATTCGTCCAAATCGGCACTTAATGGACTTAATCATCGTTGAAGAATAGCCTCAGGTCGAATCCGCGATCTGTAACCTTCAAAATCCATAGAAAATGGCCTTTCGTCGTCAAAAAAATTACGAAAATGCCATCCGGAAATAAATTGGCCCAATTCGGTGCTTAATGTACTTATCATCCGTGGAGAATAGTATCAATAGACTTCATTATCGGTGGATATAGGCTCGGCCTGATTTTGTGATCTGCAACCTCCAGAATCGAAAGAAAATGGCATTTCGGAAAAATTGCCCGAAATCTGTGATGGTACCCCTTTGGAATCTGCCAAAAATGGGCCCGGAATAAATTCGCCCAAATCGGCACTTAATGGACTTAATCATCGTTGAAGAATAGCCTCAGGTCGAATCCGCGATCTGTAACCTTCAAAATCCATAGAAAATGGCCTTTCGTTGCCAAAAAAATTACGAAAATGCCATCCGAAAATAAATTGGCCCAAATCGGTGCTTAATGTACTTATCATCTGTGGAGAATAGTATCAATAGACTTCATTATCGGTGGATATAGGCTCGGCCTGATTCCGTGAGCTGCAGCCTCCAGAATCGAAAGAAAATGTCATTTCGGAAAAATTGCCCGAAATCTGTGATGGTACCCCTTTGGAATCTGCCAAAAATGGGCCCAGAATAAATTCACCCAAATCGGCACTTAATGGACTTAATCATCGTTGAAGAATAGCCTCAGGCCGAATCCGCGCTCTGTAGCCTTCAAAATCCAAAGAAAATGGTCTTTCGTCGCAAAAAAAAAAACGAAAATGCCATCCGAAAATAAATTGGCCCAAATCGGTCCTTAATGGACTTATCATCGGTGGAGAATAGTATCAATAGACTTCATTATCGGTGGATATAGGCTCGGCCTGATTTCGTGATTTGCAGCCTCCAGAATCGAAACAAAATGGCATTTCGGAAAAATTGCCCGAAATCTGTGCTGGTACCCCTTTGGAATCTGCCAAAAATGGGCCCGGAATAAATTCGCCCAAATCGGCACTTAATGGACTTAATCATCGTTGAAGAATAGCCTCAGGCCGAATCCGCGATCTGTAGCCTTCAAAATCCAAAGAAAATGGCCTTTCGTAGCCAAAAACATTACGAAAATGCCATCCGAAAATAAATTGGCCCAAATCGGTGCTTAATGTACTTATCATCCGTGGAGAATAGTATCAATAGACTTCATTATCGGTGGATATAGGGTCGGCCTGATTCCGTGAGCTGCTGCCTCCAGAATCGAAAGAAAATGTCATTTCGGAAAAATTGCCCGAAATCTGTGATGGTACCCCTTTGGAATCTGCCAAAAATGGGCCCGGAATAAATTCGCCCAAATCGGCACTTAATGGACTTAATCATCGTTGAAGAATAGCCTCAGGCCGAATCCGCGATCTGTAGCCTTCAAAATCCAAAGAAAATGGCCTTTCGTAGCCAAAAACATTACGAAAATGCCATCCGAAAATAAATTGGCCCAAATCGGTGCTTAATGTACTTATCATCCGTGGAGAATAGTATCAATAGACTTCATTATCGGTGGATATAGGGTCGGCCTGATTCCGTGAGCTGCTGCCTCCAGAATCGAAAGAAAATGTCATTTCGGAAAAATTGCCCGAAATCTGTGATGGTACCCCTTTGGAATCTGCCAAAAATGGGCCCGGAATAAATTCGCCCAAATCGGCACTTAATGGACTTAATCATCGTTGAAGAATAGCCTCAGGTCGAATCCGCTATCTGTAACCTTCAAAATCCATAGAAAATGGCCTTTCGTTGCCAAAAAAATTACGAAAATGCCATCCGAAATTAAATTGGCCCAAATCGGTGCTTAATGTACTTATCATCTGTGGAGAATAGTATCAATAGACTTCATTATCGGTGGATATAGGCTCGGCCTGATTCCGTGAGCTGCAGCCTCCAGAATCGAAAGAAAATGTCATTTCGGAAAAATTGCCCGAAATCTGTGATGGTACCCCTTTGGAATCTGCCAAAAATGGGCCCAGAATAAATTCACCCAAATCGGCACTTAATGGACTTAATCATCGTTGAAGAATAGCCTCAGGCCGAATCCGCGCTCTGTAGCCTTCAAAATCCAAAGAAAATGGTCTTTCGTCGCAAAAAAAAAACAAAAATGCCATCCGAAAATAAATTGGCCCAAATCGGTCCTTAATGGACTTATCATCGGTGGAGAATAGTATCAATAGACTTCATTATCGGTGGATATAGGCTCGGCCTGATTTCGTGATCTGCAGCCTCCAGAATCGAAAGAAAATGGCATTTCGGAAAAATTGCCCGAAATCTGTGATGGTACCCCTTTGGAATCTGCCAAAAATGGGCCCGGTATAAATTCGCCCAAATCGGCACTTAATGGACTTAATCATCGTTGAAGAATAGCCTTAGGCCGAATCCGCGATCTGTAGCCTTCAAAATCCAAAGAAAATGGCCTTTCGTAGCCAAAAACATTACGAAAATGCCATCCGAAAATAAATTGGCCCAAATCGGTGCTTAATGTACTTATCATCCGTGGAGAATAGTATCAATAGACTTCATTATCGGTGGATATAGGGTCGGCCTGATTCCGTGAGCTGCAGCCTCCAGAATCGAAAGAAAATGTCATTTCGGAAAAATTGCCCGAAATCTGTGATGGTACACCCCTTTGGAATATGCCAAAAATGGGCCTGGAATAAATTCGCCCAAATCGGCACTTAATGGACTTATTCATCATTGAAGAATAGCCTCAGGCCGAATCCGCGATCTGTAGCCTTCAAAATCCATAGAAAATGGCCTTTCGTCGCCAAAAAGTACAAGAAAATGCCATCCGAAAATAAATTGGCCCAAATTGGTGCTTAATGGACTTATCATCCGTGGAGAATAGTATCAATAGACTTCACTATCGGTGGATATAGGCTCGGCCTGATTCCGTGATCTGCAGCCTCCAGAATCGAAAGAAAATGTTATTTCGGAAAAATTGCCCGAAATCTGTGATGGTACCCCTTTGGAATCTGCCAAAAATGGGCCCGGAATAAATTCGCCCAAATCGGCACTTAATGGACTTAATCATCGTTGAAGAATAGCCTCAGGCCAAATCCGCAATCTGTAGCCTTCAAAATCTAAAGAAAATGGCCTTTCGTTGCCAAAACAATTACGAAAATGCCATCCGGAAATAAATTGGCCCATATCGGTGCTTAATGTACTTATCATCCGTGGAGAATAGTATCAATAGACTTCATTATCGGTGGATATAGGCTCGGCCTGATTCCGTGAGCTGCAGCCTCCAGAATCGAAAGAAAATGTCATTTCGGAAAAATTGCCCGAAATTGTGATGGTACCCCTTTGGAATCTGCCAAAAATGGACCCGGAATAAATTCGCCCAAATCGGCACTTAATGGACTTAATCATCGTTGAAGAATAGCCTCAGGCCGAATCCGCGATCTGTAGCCTTCAAAATCCAAAGAAAATGGCCTTTCGTCGCCAAAAAAATTACGAAAATGCCATCCGAAAATAAATTGGCCCAAATCGGTGCTTAATGGACTTATCATCCGTGGAGAATAGTATCAATAGACTGCATTATCGCTGGATATAGGCTCGGCCTGATTCCGTGATCTGCAGCCTCCAGAATCAAAAGAAAATGGCATTTCGGAAAAATTGCCCGAAATCTGTGATGGTACCCCTTTGGAATCTGCCAAAAATGGGTCCGGAATAAATTCGCCCAAATCGGCACTTAATGGACTTAATCATCGTTGAAGAATAGCCTCAGGCCGAATCCGCGATCTGTAGCCTTCAAAATCCATAGAAAATGGCCTTTCGTCGCCAAAACAATTACGAAAATGCCATCCGGAAATAAATTGGCCCAAATCGGTGCTTAATGTACTTATCATCCGTGGAGAATAGTATCAATAGACTTCATTATCGGTGGATATAGGCTCGGCCTGATTCTGTGATCTGCAACCTCCAGAATCGAAAGAAAATGGCTTTTCGGAAAAATTGCCCGAAATCTGTGATGGTACCCCTTTGGAATCTGCCAAAAATGGGCCCGGAATAAATTCGCCCAAATCGGCACTTAATGGACTTAATCATCGTTGAAGAATAGCCTCAGGTCGAATCCGCGATCTGTAACCTTCAAAATCCATAGAAAATGGCCTTTCGTTGCCAAAATAATTACGAAAATGCCATCCGAAAATAAATTGGCCCAAATCGGTGCTTAATGTACTTATTATCTGTGGAGAATAGTATCAATAGACTTCATTATCGGTGGGTATAGGCTCGGCCTGATTCCGTGAGCTGCTGCCTCCAGAATCGAAAGAAAATGTCATTTCGGAAAAATTGCCCGAAATCTGTGATGGTACCCCTTTGGAATCTGCCAAAAATGGGCCCAGAATAAATTCACCCAAATCGGCACTTAATGGACTTAATCATCGTTGAAGAATAGCCTCAGGCCGAATCCGCGCTCTGTAGCTTTCAAAATCCAAAGAAAATGGTCTTTTGTCGCAAAAAAAAAACGAAAATGCCATCCGAAAATAAATTGGCCCAAATCGGTCCTTAATGGACTTATCATTGGTGGAGAATAGTATCAATAGACTTCATTATCGGTGGATATAGGCTCGGCCTGATTTCGTGATCTGCAGCCTCCAGAATCGAAAGAAAATGGCATTTCGGAAAAATTGCCCGAAATCTGTGATGGTACCCCTTTGGAATCTGCCAAAAATGGGCCCGGAATAAATTCGCCCAAATCGGCACTTAATGGACTTAATCATCGTTGAAGAATAGCCTCAGGCCGAATCCGCGATCTGTAGCCTTCAAAATCCAAAGAAAATGGCCTTTCGTAGCCAAAAACATTACGAAAATGCCATCCGAAAATAAATTGGCCCAAATCGGTGCTTAATGTACTTATCATCCGTGGAGAATAGTATCAATAGACTTCATTATCGGTGGATATAGGGTCGGCCTGATTCCGTGAGCTGCTGCCTCCAGAATCGAAAGAAAATGTAACACCCAACTGCTCTTCTCCATTTAAAACCCATAAAAATGTATGCACATCGTCAGCTATTTACAAAAATCTTCAAACTCTTGGTTCATTTTTTTTTCCTGCGAAAACCCCATCTTCAAATAACTCATGTGAAACAATGTGGAGAGTTCAGCCTTCCGCCCACCTCATCGATGTCAAACTCTAACTTGCTTCGTCCCATGGCCTTTACCCATTTTAGCTATTCATCTGGGAAAAATATTGACGGGGGTGAGACGTCACTCAATGAGTAAATAATAACCTAATATAAATATTAATACAAAAATGATATCAGGCTATGTTATGACTCGGAGTGTCTTCCGTCCATTATACTCAATGTATATCTAATCACTTAATAAATTTACTTAGATCTCACCTATGTAGATTCATAGGAAATTTCTTCCCTTGATCACTCGATCTATCACGTATACGTTATGGGTCATTTCTATATTTCATATATCCTTCGTTTAAGGTTTCTCCTTTACTTTACCATACCTAGTGTTGCATATGGTTTGTATTTATTCTTATATCCCATACGGAATTTTCCTTCATATTTTACACTTCTACCAACACGTACAACATCAAGGAATGTATTGTAGATTCATAACATTATACACGTGATAACATTATACACGTCGATATCTCATGGCACTACCATAATAAAATTAGTAAATCATTACTACTTATGTCACAGCTTCCTGATCAATCGTTGTACTACTCCTCATAGGAGATCATCATAACATGTACCTCATATCACTTAATATGACATATAAAACACATCAACCTTTACATACCACACGTAAGGGTTCACATTCTATACCTCAAATATGGAAAATACTAATATTGCCATCTCAGTCATATATCACACAAAGATGACAAATATCAAGCTTGGCATTCACATACTCATGTTGCATCCAAAATCAACAATGAATCAGCATCCAATCATACACATACATATAGTTAGCTGGATTCAGTAGCTTTTATTCTTTAATTTGCCAAGTCATGCACTCCCCGGGATCTCGTGAACTCGTAATCTCGTGATCTCGTAATCTCATAGGCACAAAGTGCCAAATCTCATAAACTCGTGGGCACAAAGTGCCTTATCTCATGAACTCGTTAACTCGTGGGGCACAACGTGCCATATCTCATAAACTCGTAAACTCGTGGGCACAAAGTGCCATATCTCGTGAACTCGTAGCCAGGCCTGGCATTTCTCCTTAAAAGGAGTTCTCGTATAACTCTTTTATCTCTTAGGCTTGAAGCCTCTTTTCACTTATAATGAGTGCATGACAGGGCGCCATTACGTTTGCTTTAGGTGACCATGCAATTCTTATAGTTAGTCACAACTCAACATATCACTTGTGTGACCCAAGGGCCATTTCATATCACATTCACTTGCATGACTCATAGGCCATTTTATCTCATCTCGTATAATTGACAAAAGGAAACTTTTCTTGCCATTCTTTTCACTTGACCGCCTCAAATGACATTTCACATATCATATACTCATCACATAATATCATTTAGCACACACATAACAACATGTATTATGACCTTCTCGTCACACCTTCATACGATCATTTCATCATATCGTCGCATATCATCCAATTACCACTGTATGGTAACATCATCCAATTATAGGATCATTCAATCATTTCCTCATCATTCAATCATGTAATCATGCCACATAGCAAACTTCAATCACTATCGATTTAAATCTTACCAAGCTATCATATACCTCGTACTCAGGTCGCTCATATTAAGATAAACATTAGGTTAAGATTTACTCACGGTTGCTATTCAGCTATTCCATTTTGCTTCAATGATTTCCCCGCTCGCACTTTTCCTTTGAAAAGCCACACGAATATATAATTAACAAACTGAATCCTTCCATGAACAAATTTTACTAAATCCAAAGTTGTTGGCATACATGGTACATATATATCATAACCAGGCTTGACACTATCACACGATCCCATTATTTCTCCCTTCACGTGACTCACTCTTAAACTCATGGGTGGTTGCTTCTCTGCCACCATTTGCCCATTTTAAAAGGGTCTCTAAGACCCACCAATTACAATATAATTGCACCACAATTACTTATAACCTACTTATATGTATGCATAAGCAATTTATATAAATTAATTACAACAAACCACATGTCTGCATCTATCTCCTCCCTCCTTGCATTTGCATGTATATATATATATATATATACTGTCCTTCAAATGCATAGTAATTAACAAGAACTCAACCCAAATTAAAGCTGCCCTCAGCCACGGAGAGCGCCCACTTCATCTCTCTCCCTCGAGACCCAAACACTAAAACCCACTTAATTAACTTTCCCCACGTAGCCAAAAAGACCAACGAGATTGCCATGCAAGAATACTTTATCATCAATTTATTGATAATATACTACAATCATACTCTTATGAAACAGAATATGCAGATTCTAGTTATTTCGGACATGCATGAATCAATACCCCTCTTATCATGCGACACTCTATATATGTACAACCATAAGGAGAATGTAACTTGGATGTACCTCGGGTATTATCACTTCCTTGTTGCTCCCCTACGTAAAAATCTTCCTCTAGCGACTAGCTAGCTAAATCGGCAATTTAGCACAACGAAGGTGAATTTCTGTGGCCATAAAGCCAACACAGTCATATGACCCTTCTCCTCTCTTATGATCTCCAGGGGAAGAACAAAAGTGGTAGGTGTCTCTCCTTCTCTTCCCTCTAACTCACTCTTCATTTGACTTATATATATATATTTTTTTCCACCAAGGAGGATATGAGCTACGTGGAAACTCTAGAGCTAGTTGAGGGTGCATGGCTCATACGTGTAAGAGAAAGAAAAATGAAAGATAAGATAAAGGAAAGGTTTGCATTACCCCTTCTTCCCTTGCTTCTCTCTCTCTCTCTCTTTCTCGGTTCTACACAGAGCAACCCAGGGTGGTGTTGCTGACTCTTCCTCCTGTACTCAATTCCATTCACTATATAATTAACTTCACCTCTTCACAAGCTTAGTACTACACGTGTACTGCTAAGTGGCAAAGAGCCACTCTATGTCTTGCTAAGTAAATTAAAAAGGAGGAAAATGACGAAGGGGAGTAAATATGCACCCTTTGACTCGGTTAGATGGGTTCGGTGGTTGAACAATAATAACTATGAATAGATTGGATGGCCAAAACACTATTTATTATGTGTCTTATGGCCCAGATTAAAACACAATAATAGGATTTTGTCTCAAATTCGAATTCATGTATTATCGATATGTCTAGTTCAAAAATTCTTGATATTTAAATAACTTGTTTTCCATTAAACGCTGCCAATTACCTAACCATATTATTCGTACATAGATCCTCATAAATCAAGGGATATGACAGAAAATGTCATTTCGGAAAAATGTCCCAAAATCTGTGATGGTACCCCTTTGGAATCTGCCAAAAATGGGCCCGGAATAAATTCGCCCAAATCGGCACTTAATGGACTTAATCATCGTTGAAGAATAGCCTCAGGCCGAATCCGCGATCTGTAGCCTTCAAAATCCAAAGAAAATGGCCTTTCGTTGCCAAAAAAATTACGAAAATGCCATCCGAAAATAAATTGGCCCAAATCGGTGCTTAATGGACTTATCATCCGTGGAGAATAGTATCAATAGACTTCATTATCGCTGGATATAGGCTCGGCCTGATTCCGTGATCTGCAGCCTCCAGAATCGAAAGAAAATGGCATTTCGGAAAAATTGCCCGAAATCTGTGATGGTACCCCTTTGGAATCTGCCAAAAATGGGTCCGGAATAAATTCGCCCAAATCGGCACTTAATGGACTTAATCATCGTTGAAGAATAGCCTCAGGCCGAATCCGCGATCTGTAGCCTTCAAAATCCATAGAAAATGGCCTTTCGTTGCCAAAAAAATTACGAAAATGCCATCCGAAAATAAATTGGCCCAAATCGGTGCTTAATGTACTTATCATCTGTGGAGAATAGTATCAATAGACTTCATTATCGGTGGATATAGGCTCGGCCTGATTCCGTGAGCTGCAGCCTCCAGAATCGAAAGAAAATGTCATTTCGGAAAAATTGCCCGAAATCTGTGATGGTACCCCTTTGGAATCTGCCAAAAATGGGCCCAGAATAAATTCACCCAAATCGGCACTTAATGGACTTAATCATCGTTGAAGAATAGCCTCAGGCCGAATCCGCGATCTGTAGCCTTCAAAATCCAAAGAAAATGGCCTTTCGTCGCCAAAAAAATTACGAAAATGCCATCCGAAAATAAATTGGCCCAAATCGGTGCTTAATGGACTTATCATCCGTGCAGAATAGTATCAATAGACTTCATTATCGGTGGATATAGGTTCGGCCTGATTGCGTGATTTGCAGACTCCATAATCAAAACAAAATGGCATTTCGGAAAAATTGCCCGAAATCTGTGATGGTACCCCTTTGGAATCTGCAAAAAATGGGCCCGGAATAAATTCGCCCAAATCGGCACTTAATGGACTTAATCATTTTTGAACAATAGCCTCAGGCCAAATCCGCAATCTGTAGCCTTCAAAATCTAAAGAAAATGGCCTTTCGGAAAAATTGCCCGAAATCTGTTATGGTACCCACTTTGGAATCTGCCAAAATTGGGCCCGGTATAAATTCGCACAAATCGGCACTTAATGGACTTAATCATCGTTGAAGAATAGCCTCAGGCCGAATCCGCGATCTGTAGCCTTCAAAATCCATAGAAAATGGCCTTTCGTCGCCAAAAAAATTACGAAAATGCCATCCGAAAATAAATTGGCCCAAATCGGTGCTTAATGGACTTATCATCCGTGGAGAATAGTATCAATAGACTTCACTATCGGTGGATATAGGCTCGGCCTGATTCCGTGATCTGCAGCCTCCAGAATCAAAACAAAATGGCATTTCGGAAAAATTGCCCGAAATCTGTGATGGTACCCCTTTGGAATCTGCCAAAAATGGGCCCGGAATAATTTCGCCCAAATCGGCACTTAATGGACTTAATCATCGTTGAAGAATAGCCTCAGGCCGAATCCGCGATCTGTAGCCTTCAAAATCCAAAGAAAATGGCCTTTCGTCGCCAAAAAAATTACGACAATGCCATCCGATAATAAATTGGCCCAAATCCGTGCTTAATGGACTTATCATCCGTGGAGAATAGTATAATTAGACTTCATTATCGGTGGATATAGGCTCGGCCTGATTCCGTGATCTGCAGCCTCCATAATCAAAACAAAATGACATTTCGGAAAAATTGCCCGAAATCTGTGATGGTGGAATCTGCCAAAAATGGGCCCGGAATAAATTCGCCCAAATCGGCACTTAATGGACTTAATCATCGTTGAAGAATAGCCTCAGGCCGAATCCGCGATCTGTAGCCTTCAAAATCCAAAGAAAATGGCCTTTCGTCGCCAAAAAAAATTACGAAAATGCCATCCGAAAATAAATTGGCCCAAATCGGAGCTTAATGGACTTATCATCCGTGGAGAATAGTATCAATAGACTTCATTATCGCTGGATATAGGCTCGGCCTGATTCCGTGATCTGCAGCCTCCAGAATCGAAAGAAAATGGCATTTCGGAAAAATTGCCCGAAATCTGTGATGGTACCCCTTTGGAATCTGCCAAAAATGGGTCCGGAATAAATTCGCCCAAATCGGCACTTAATGGACTTAATCATCGTTGAAGAATAGCCTCAGGCCGAATCCGCGATCTGTAGCCTTCAAAATCCATAGAAAATGGCCTTTCGTCGCCAAAAAAATTACGAAAATGCCATCCGGAAATAAATTGGCCCAAATCGGTGCTTAATGTACTTATCATCCGTGGAGAATAGTATCAATAGACTTCATTATCGGTGGATATAGGCTCGGCCTGATTCTGTGATCTGCAACCTCCAGAATCGAAAGAAAATGTCATTTCGGAAAAATTGCCGGAAATCTGTGATGGTACCCCTTTGGAATCTGCAAAAAATGGGCCCGGAATAAATTCGCTCAAATCGGCACTTAATGGACTTAATCATCGTTGAAGAATAGCCTCAGGTCGAATCCGCGATTTGTAACCTTCAAAATCCATAGAAAATGGCTTTTCGTTGCCAAAAAAATTACGAAAATGCCATCCGAAAATAAATTGGCCCAAATCGGGGCTTAATGTACTTATCATCTGTGGAGAACAGTATCAATAGACTTCATTATCGGTGGATATAGGCTCGGCCTGATTCCGTGAGCTGCAGCCTCCAGAATCGAAAGAAAATGTCATTTCGGAAAAATTGCCCGAAATCTGTGATGGTACCACTTTGGAATCTGCCAAAAATGGGCCCAGAATAAATTCACCCAAATCGGCACTTAATGGACTTAATCATCGTTGAAGAATAGCCTCAGGCCGAATCCGCGATCTGTAGCCTTCAAAATCCAAAGAAAATGGTCTTTCGTCGCAAAAAAAAAACGAAAATGCCATCCGAAAATAAATTGGCCCAAATCGGAGCTTAATGGACTTATCATCCGTGGAGAATAGTATCAATAGACTTCATTATCGCTGGATATAGGCTCGGCCTGATTCCGTGATCTGCAGCCTCCAGAATCGAAAGAAAATGGCATTTCGGAAAAATTGCCCGAAATCTGTGATGGTACCCCTTTGGAATCTGCCAAAAATGGGTCCGGAATAAATTCGCCCAAATCGGCACTTAATGGACTTAATCATCGTTGAAGAATAGCCTCAGGCCAAATCCGCGATCTGTAGCCTTCAAAATCCATAGAAAATGGCCTTTCGTCGCCAAAAAAATTACGAAAATGCCATCCGGAAATAAATTGGCCCAAATCGGTGCTTAATGTACTTATCATCCGTGGAGAATAGTATCAATAGACTTCATTATCGGTGGATATAGGCTCGGCCTGATTCTGTGATCTGCAACCTCCAGAATCGAAAGAAAATGTCATTTCGGAAAAATTGCCGGAAATCTGTGATGGTACCCTTTTGGAATCTGCAAAAAATGGGCCCGGAATAAATTCGCTCAAATCGGCACTTAATGGACTTAATCATCGTTGAAGAATAGCCTCAGGTCGAATCCGCGATTTGTAACCTTCAAAATCCATAGAAAATGGCTTTTCGTTGCCAAAAAAATTACGAAAATGCCATCCGAAAATAAATTGGCCCAAATCGGGGCTTAATGTACTTATCATCTGTGGAGAATAGTATCAATAGACTTCATTATCGGTGGATATAGGCTCGGCCTGATTCCGTGAGCTGCAGCCTCCAGAATCGAAAGAAAATGTCATTTCGGAAAAATTGCCCGAAATCTGTGATGGTACCACTTTGGAATCTGCCAAAAATGGGCCCAGAATAAATTCACCCAAATCGGCACTTAATGGACTTAATCATCGTTGAAGAATAGCCTCAGGCCGAATCCGCGATCTGTAGCCTTCAAAATCCAAAGAAAATGGTCTTTCGTCGCAAAAAAAAAAACGAAAATGCCATCCGAAAATAAATTGGCCCAAATCGGTCTTTAATGGACTTATCATCAGTGGAGAATAGTATCAATAGACTTCATTATCGGTGGATATAGGCTCGGCCTGATTTCGTGATCTGCAGCCTCCAGAATCGAAAGAAAATGGCATTTCGGAAAAATTGCCCGAAATCTGTGATGGTACCCCTTTGGAATCTGCCAAAAATGGGCCTGGAATAAATTCGCCCAAATCGGCACTTAATGGACTTAATCATCGTTGAAGAATAGCCTCAGGCCGAATCCTCGATCTGTAGCTTTCAAAATCCAAAAAAAATGGCCTTTCGTCGCCAAAAAAATTACGAAAATGCCATCCGAAAATAAATTGGCCCAAATCGGTGCTTAATGTACTTATCATCCGTGGAGAATAGTATCAATAGACTTCATTATCGGTGGATATAGGCTCGACATGATTCCGTGATCTGCAGCCTCTAGAATCGAAAGAAAATGGCATTTCGGAAAAATTGCCCGAAATCTGTGATGGTACCCCTTTGGAATCTGCCAAAAATGGGCCCGGAATAAATTCGCCCAAATCGGCACTTAATGGACTTAATCATCGTTGAAGAATAGCCTCAGGCCGAATCCGCGATCTGTAGCCTTCAAAATCCAAAGAAAATGTACTTTCGTCGCCAAAAAAATTACGAAAATGCCATCCGAAAATAAATTGGCCCAAATCGGTGCGTAATGGACTTATCATCCGTGGAGAATAGTATCAATAGACTTCATTATCGGTGGATATAGGCTCGGCCTGATTCCGTGATCTGCAGCCTCCAGAATAGAAAGAAAATGGCATTTCGGAAAAATTGCCCGAAATCTTTGATGGTACCCCTTTGGAATCTGCCAAAAATGGGCCCGGAATAAATTCGCCCAAATCGGCACTTAATCGACTTAATCATCGTTGAATAATAGCCTCATGCCGAATCCGCGATCTGTAGCCTTCAATATCCAAAGAAAATGGCCTTTCGTTGCCAAAAAAATTACGAAAATGCCATCCGAAAATAAATTTGCCCAAATCGGTGCTTAATGTACTTATCATCCGTGGAGAATAGTATCAATAGACTTCATTATCGGTGGATATAGGCTCGGCCTGATTCCGTGATATGCAGCCTCCAGAATCGAAAGAAAAAGGCATTTCACAAAAATTGCCCGAAATCTGTGATGGTACCCCTTTGGAATCTGCAAAAAATGGGCCCGGAATAAATTCGCCCAAATCGGCACTTAATGGACTTAATCATCCTTGAAGAATAGCCTAAGGCCGAATCCGCGATCTGTAGCCTTCAAAATCCAAAGAAAATGGCCTTTCGTCGCCAAAAAAATTACGAAAATGCCATCCGAAAATAAATTGGCCCAAATCGGTGCTTAATGGACTTATCATCCGTGGAGAATAGTATCAATAGACTTTATTATCGGTGGATATAGGCTCGGCCTGATTCCGTGATCTGCAGCCTCCAGAATCGAAAGAAAATGGCATTTCGGAGAAATTGCCCGAAATCTGTGATGGTACCCCTTTGGAATATGCCAAAAATGGGCCCGGAATAAATTCGCCCAAATTGGCACTTAATGGACTTAATCATCATTGAAGTATAGCCTCAGGCCGAATCCGCGATCTGTAGCCTTCAAAATCCAAAGAAAATGGCCTTTCGTCGCCAAAAAAATTACGAAAATGCCATCCGAAAATAAATAGGCCCAAATCGGTGCTTAATGGACTTATCATCCGTGGAGAATAGTATCAATAGATTTCATTATCGGTGGATATAGGCTCGGCCTGATTCCGTGATCTGGAGCCTCCAGAATCGAAAGAAAATGACATTTCGGAAAAATTGCCCGAAATCTGTGATGATATACCCCTTTGGAATCTGCCAAAAATGGGCCCGGAATAAATTCGTCCAACTCGGCACTTAATGGACTTAATCATCGTTGAAGAATAGCCTTAGGCCGAATCCGCGATCTGTAGCCTTTAAAATCTAAAGAAAATGGCCTTTCGTAATTTCTTGGCGAACGAAAGGCCATTTTCTTTGGATTTTGAAGGCTACAGATCATGGATTCGGCCTGAGGCTATTCTCCAACGATGATTGAGTCCATTAAGCACCGATTTGGCCGGATTTATTCCGGGTCAATTTTTCTCAGATTCCAAAGGGGTACCATCACAGATTTCGGGGGATTTATCTGAAATGCCATTTTCTTTCGATTCTGGAGGCTACAGATCATGGATTCAGGCCGAGGCTATTCTCCACCGATAATGAAGTCTATTGATCCTATTCTCCACGGATGATACGTCCGTTAAGCATCTATTTGGCCCTATTTATTTTCGGATGACATTTTCGTAATTTCTTGGCGGACGAAAGTCCATTTTCTTTGGATATTGAAGGCTACAGATCACGGATTCGGCCTGAGGCTATTCTCCAACGATGATAGAGTCCATTAAGCATTGAGTTGGGCGGATTTATTCCGAGTCAATGTTTGGCAGATTCCAAAGGGGTACAATCACAGATTTCGGGCGATTTATCCGAAATGACATTTTCATTCGATTGTGGAGGCTACAGATCACGTAATCAGGCCGAGGCTATTCTCCACCGATAATGAAGTCTTTTGATCCTATTCTCCACAGATGACAAGTCCGTTAAGCATCGATTTGGGCCAATTTATTTTCGGATGGCATTTTCGTAATTTCTTAACGGACGAAAGGCCATTTTCTTTGGATATTGAAGGCTACAGATCACGCATTCGGCCTAAGGCTATTCCCCAACAATGATTGAGTCCATTAAGCACCGATTTGGGCGGATTTATTTCGGGTCAATTTTTGGCAGATTCCAAAGGGGTACCATCACCGATTTCGGGCGATTTATCAGAAATGCCATTTTCTTTCGATTCTGGAGGCTACAGATCACTGAATCAGGCCGAGTCTATTCTCCACCGATAATGAATTCTATTGATCCTATTCTCCACGGTCCGTTAAGCATCGATTTGGCCCTATTTATTTTCGGATGGCATTTTCGTAATTTCTTGGAGGACGAAAGACCATTTTCTTTGGATATTGAAGGCTACAGATCACGGATTCGGCGTGAGGCTATTCTCCAACTACGATTGAGTCCATTACGCACCGATTTGGGCGGATTTATTCCGGGTCAATTTTTGGCAGATTCAAAAGGGGTACAATCACAGATTTCGGGCGATTTATCTGAAATGCCATTTTCTTTCGATTTTGGAGGCTACAGATCACGGAATTAGGCTAAGGCTATTCTCCACCGATAATGAAGCCTATTGATCCTATTGTCCACGGATGATAAGTCCGTTAAGCATCGATTTGGGCCAATTTATTTTCGGATGGCATTTTCGTAATTTCTTAGGCGACGAAAGGCCATTTTCTTTGGATATTGAAGGATACAGATCACGGATTTGGCCTGAGGCCATCTTCCAACGATGATTGAGTCCATTACATACCGATTTGGGCGGATTTATTCCGGGTCAATTTTTGGCAGATTCAAAAGGGGTACAATCACAGATTTCGGGCGATTTATCTGAAATGCCATTTTCTTTCGATTCTATAGGCTACATTTCACGGAATCAGGGCGAGGCTATTCTCCACCGATAATGAAGTCTATTGATCCTATTCTCCACGGATGATAAGTCCGTTAAGCATCGATTTCGGCCAATTTATTTTTGGATGACATTTTCGTAATTTCTTGGGCGACGAAAGGCCATTTTCTTTGGATATTGAAGGCTACTGATCACGGATTCGCTCTGAGGCTATTCTCCAACGATGATAGAGTCCATTAAGCATTGAGTTGGGCGGATTTATTCCGGGTCAATGTTTGGCAGATTCCAAAGGGGTACCATCACAGATTTCGGGCGATTTATCCGAAATGCCATTTTCATTCGATTCTGGAGGCTACAGATCACGAAATCAGACCGAGCCTATTCTCCACCGATAATAAAGTCTGTTGATCCTATTCTCCAGGGATGATAAGTCCGTTAAGTATCGATTTGGGCCAATTTATTTTCGGATGGCATTTTCGTAATATCTTGGGCGACGAAAGGCCATTTTCTTTGGATATTGAAATCTACAGATCACGGATTCGGCCTGAGGCTATTTTCCAACGATGATTGAGTCCATTACGCACCGATTTGGGTGAATTTATTCCGGGTCAATTTTTGGCAGATTCCATAGGGGTACCATCACAGATTTTGGGCGTTTTATCTGAAGTGCCATTTTCTTTCGATTCTGGAGGCTATAGATCACAATATAAGGCCGAGGCTATTCTCCACCGATAATGAAGTCTCTTGATCTTATTCTCCACGGATGATAAGTCCGTTAAGCATCGATTTGGGCGAATTTATTTTCGGATGGCATTTTCGTAATTTCTTGGGTCTACGAAAGGCCTTTTTCTTTGGTTATTGAATGCTATAGATCACGGATTCGGCCTGAGGCTATTCTCCAACGGTGATTGAGTCCATCAAGCCCCGATTTGGGCGGATTAATTCCGTGTCAATTTTTGGCAGATTCCAAAGGGGTACCATCACAGATTTTGGGGGATTTATCCGAAATGCCCTTTTCTTTCGATTCTGGAGGCTAGAGATCACGGAATCAGGCCGAGGCTATTCTCCATCGATAATGAAGCCTATTGATCCAATTGTCCACGGATAATAAGTCCGTTAAGCATCAATTTGGGCCAATTTATTTTTGTATGGCATTTTCGTAATTTCTTGGGCGACGAAATGCCATTTTCTTTGGTTATTGAAGGCTACATATCAGGGATTCGGCTTGAGGCTATTCTCCAACGATGATCGAGTCCATTAAGCACCGATTTGGGCGGATATTTTCCGGGTCAATTTTTCGCAAATTCCATAGGGGTACCATCACAGATTTCGGGCGATTTATCCGAAATGCCATTTTCTTTCGATTCTGGAGGCTATAGATCACGAAATAAGGCCGAGGCTATTCTCAACCGATAATGAAGTCTATTGATCCTATTCTCCACAGATGATAAGTCCGTTAAGCATCGATTTGGGCCAATTTATTTTCGAATGGCATTTTCGTAATTTCTTAGCGAACGAAAGGCCATTTTCTTTGGATTTTGAAGGCTACAGATCAGGGATTCGGCCTGAGGCTATTCTCCAACGATGATTGAGTCCATTAAGCACCGATTTGGCCGGATTTATTCTGGGTCAATTTTTCTCAGATTCCAAAGGGGTACCATCACAGATTTCGGGGGATTTATCTGAAATGCCATTTTCTTTCGATTCTGGAGGCTACAGATCACGAAATCAGACCGAGCCTATTCTCCACCGATAATAAAGTCTGTTGATCCTATTCTCCACGGATGATAAGTCCGTTAAGTATCGATTTGGGCCAATTTATTTTCGGATGGCATTTTCGTAATATCTTGGGCGACGAAAGGCCATTTTCTTTGGATATTGAAATCTACAGATCACGGATTCGGCCTGAGGCTACTTTCCAACGATGATTGAGTCCATTACGCACCGATTTGGGTGAATTTATTCCGAGTCAATTTTTGGCAGATTCCATAGGGGTACCATCACAGATTTTGGGCGTTTTATCTGAAGTGCCATTTTCTTTCGATTCTGGAGGCTATAGATCACAATATAAGGCCGAGGCTATTCTCCACCGATAATGAAGTCTCTTGATCTTATTCTCCACGGATGATAAGTCCGTTAAGCATCGATTTGGGCGAATTTATTTTCGGATGGCATTTTCGTAATTTCTTGGGTCTACGAAAGGCCTTTTTCTTTGGTTATTGAATGCTATAGATCACGGATTCGGCCTGAGGCTATTCTCCAACGGTGATTGAGTCCATCAAGCCCCGATTTGGGCGGATTAATTCCGTGTCAATTTTTGGCAGATTCCAAAGGGGTACCATCACAGATTTTGGGGGATTTATCCGAAATGCCCTTTTCTTTCGATTCTGGAGGCTAGAGATCACGGAATCAGGCCGAGGCTATTCTCCACCGATAATGAAGCCTATTGATCCAATTGTCCACGGATAATAAGTCCGTTAAGCATCAATTTGGGCCAATTTATTTTCGTATGGCATTTTCGTAATTTCTTGGGCGACGAAATGCCATTTTCTATGGTTATTGAAGGCTACATATCAGGGATTCGGCTTTAGGCTATTCTCCAACGATGATCGAGTCCATTAAGCACCGATTTGGGCGGATATTTTTCGGGTCAATTTTTCGCAAATTCCATAGGGGTACCATCACAGATTTCGGGCGATTTATCCGAAATGCCATTTTCTTTCGATTCTGGAGGCTATAGATCACGAAATAAGGCCGAGGCTATTCTCAACCGATAATGAAGTCTATTGATCCTATTCTCCACAGATGATAAGTCCGTTAAGCATCGATTTGGGCCAATTTATTTTCGAATGGCATTTTCGTAATTTCTTAGCGAACGAAATGCCATTTTCTTTGGATTTTGAAGGCTACAGATCAGGGATTCGGCCTGAGGCTATTCTCCAACGATGATTGAGTCCATTAAGCACCGATTTGGCCGGATTTATTCTGGGTCAATTTTTCTCAGATTCCAAAGGGGTACCATCACAGATTTCGGGGGATTTATCTGAAATGCCATTTTCTTTCGATTCTGGAGGCTACATATCATGGAATCAGGCCGAGGCTATCCTCCACCGATAATGAAGTCTATTGATCCTATTCTCCACGGATGATAAGTCCGTTAAGCATCGATTTGGGCCTATTTATTTTCAGATGGCATTTTCGTAATTTCTTGGAGGACGAAAGACGATTTTCTTTGGATATTGAAGGCTACAGATCACGGATTCGGCCTGAGGCTATTCTCCAATGATGATTGAGTCCATGACGCACCGATTTGGGCGGATTTATTCTTGGTCAATTTTTGGTTGATTCCAAAGGGGTACCATCACAGATTTCGATCGATTTATCCGAAATGCCATTTTCTTTCCATTTTGGAGGCTACAGATCACTGAATCAGGCCGAGGCTATTCTCCACCGATAATGAAGTCTATTGATCCTATTCTCCACGGATGATACGTCTGTTAAGCATCTATTTGGCCCTATTTATTTTCGGATGGCATTTTTGTAATTTCTTGGCGGACGAAAGGCCATTTTCTTTGGATATTGAAGGCTTACAGATCACGGATTCGGCCTGAGGCTATTCTCCAATGATGATAGAGTCCATTAAGCATTGAGTTGGGCGGATTTATTCCGGGTCAATGTTTGGCAGATTCCAAAGGGGTACCATCACAGATTTCGGGCGATTTATCCGAAATGCCATTTTCATTAGATTCTGGAGGCTACAGATCACGGAATCAGGCCGAGGCTATTCTCCACCGATAATGAAGTCTTTTGATCCAATTCTCCACGGATGACAAGTCCGTTAAGCATCGATTTGGGCCTATTTATTTTTAGATGGCATTTTCGTAATTTCTTGGAGGACGAAAGACGATTTTCTTTGGATATTGAAGGCTACAGATCACGGATTCGGCCTGAGGCTATTCTCCAACGATGATTGAGTCCATGACGCACCGATTTGGGCAAATTTATTCTGGGTCAATTTTTCGTTGATTCCAAAGGGGTACCATCACAGATTTCGATCGATTTATCCGAAATGCCATTTTCTTTCCATTTTATAGGCTACAGATCACTGAATATGGCCGAGGCTATTCTCAACCGATAATGAAGTCTATTGATCCTATTCTCCACGGATGATACGTCCGTTAAGCATCTATTTGGCCCTATTTATTTTCGGATGGCATTTTCGTAATTTCTTGGAGGACGAAAGGCCATTTTCTTTGGATATTGAAGGCTTACAGATCACGGATTCGGCCTGAGGCTATTCTCCAATGATGATAGAGTCCATTAAGCATTGAGTTGGGCGGATTTATTCCGGGTCAATGTTTGGCAGATTCCAAAGGGGTACCATCACAGATTTCGGGCGATTTATCCGAAATGCCATTTTCATTCGATTCTGGAGGCTACAGATCACGGAATCAGGCCGAGGCTATTCTCCACCGATAATGAAGTCTTTTGATCCAATTCTCCACGGATGACAAGTCCGTTAAGCATCGATTTGGGCCTATTTATTTTCAGATGGCATTTTCGTAATTTCTTGGAGGACGAAAGACGATTTTCTTTGGATATTGAAGGCTACAGATCACGGATTCGGCCTGAGGCTATTCTCCAACGATGATTGAGTTCATGACGCACCAATTTGGGCAGATTTACTCTGGGTCAATTTTTGGCTGATTCCAAAGGGGTACCATCACAGATTTCGATCGATTTATCCGAAATGCCATTTTCTTTCCATTCTGGAGGCTACAGATCACTGAATCACGCCTAGGCTATTCTCCACCGATAATGAAGTCTATTGATCCTATTCTCCACGGATTATACGTCCGTTAAGCATCTATTTGGCCCTATTTATTTTCGGATGGCATTTTCGTAATTTCTTGGCTGACGAAAGGTCATTTTCTTTGGATATTGTAGGCTACATATCACGGATTCGGCCTGAGGCTATTCTCCAACGATGATTGATTCCAGTAAGCCCCGATTTGTGCAGATTTATTCCGGGTCTAATTTTTGCAGATTGCAAAGGGACCATCACAGATTTCGGGCGATTTATCCGAAATGCCATTTTCTTTCGATTCTGGAGGCTACAGATCACGTAATCAGGCCGAGGCTATTCTCCACCGATAATGAATTCTTTTGATCCTATTCTCCACGGATGACAAGTCCGTTAAGCATCGATTTGGGCCAATTTATTTTCGGATGACATTTTCGTAATTTCTTAACGGACGAAAGGCCATTTTCTTTGGATATTGAAGGCTACAGATCACGCATTCGGCCTGAGGCTATTCCCCAACAATGATTGAGTCCATTAAGCACCGATTTGTGCGGATTTATTCCGGGTCAATTTTTGGCAGATTCCGATGGGGTAACATCACAGATTTTGGGGGATTTATCCAAAATGCCATTTTCTTTCGATTCTAGAGGCTACGGATGGCATTTTCGTAATATCTTGGGCGACGAAAGGCCATTTTCTTTGGATATTGAAGTCTACAGATCACGGATTCGGCCTGAGGCTATTTTCCAACGATGATTGAGTCCATTACGCACCGATTTGGGTGAATTTATTCCGGGTCAATTTTTGGCAGATTCCATAGGGGTACCATCACAGATTTCGGTCGATTTATCTGAAGTGCCATTTTCTTTCGATTCTGGTGGCTATAGATCACAATATAAGGCCGAGGCTATTCTCCACCGATAATGAAGTCTCTTGATCCTATTCTCCACGGATGATAAGTCTGTTAAGCATCGATTTGGGCGAATTTATTTTCGAATGGCATTTTCGTAATTTCTTTATCTACGAAAGGCCATTTTCTTTGGATATTGAATGCTACAGATCACGGATTCGGCCTGAGGCTATTCTCTAACGGTGATTGAGTACATCAAGCCCCGATTTGGGCGGATTAATTCCATGTCAATTTTTGGCAGATTCCAAAGGGGTACCATCACAGATTTTGGGGGATTTATCCGAAATGCCATTTTCATTCGATTCTGGAGGCTATAGATCACGGAATCAGGCCGAGGCTATTCTCCACCGATAATGAAGTCTTTTTATCCTATTCTCCACGGATGACAAGTCCGTTAAGCATCGATTTTGGCCAATTTATTTTCGGATGGCATTTTCGTAATTTCTTAACGGACGAAAGGCCATTTTCTTTGGATATTGAAGGCTACAGATCACGCATTCGGCCTGAGGCTATTCCCCAACGATGATTGAGTCCATTAAGCACCGATTTGTGCGGATTTATTCCGGGTCAATTTTTGGCAGATTCCAAAGGGGTACCATCACCAATTTCGGGCGATTTATCCGAAATGCCATTTTCTTTCGATTCTGGAGGCTACAGATTACTGAATCAGGCCGAGGCTATTCTCCACCGATAATGAATTCTAATGATCCTATTCTCCACGGATGATACGTCCGTTAAGCATCGATTTGGCCCTATTTATTTTCGGATGGCATTTTCATAATTTCTTGGCGGACGAAAGGCCATTTTCTTTGGATATTGAAGGCTACAGATCACGGATTCGGCCTGAGGCTATTCTCCAACGACGATTGAGTCCATTACGCACCGATTTGGGCGGATTTATTCCGTGTCAATTTTTGGCAGATTCCAAAGGGGTACCATCACAGATTTCGGGCGATTTATCTGAAATGCCATTTTCTTTCGATTCTGGAGGCTACATTTCACGGAATCAGGCCGAGGCTATTCTCCACCGATAATGAAGTCTATTGATCCTATGCTCTACGGATGATAAGTCTGTTAAGTATCGATTTGGGCCAATTTATTTTCGGATGGCATTTTCGTAATTTATTGGGCGATGAAAGGCCATTTTCTTTGGATATTGAAGGCTACAAATCACGTATTCGGCCTGAGGCTATTCTCCAACAATGATTGAGTCCATTACGCATCAATTTGGGCGGATTTATTCCGGGTCAATTTTTGGCAAATTCCAAAGGGGTACCATCACAGATTTTGGGCGATTTATCGAAATGCCACTTTCTTTCGATTCTGGAGGCTACATTTCACAGAATTAGGCCGAGGCTATTATCCACTGATAATGAAGTCTATTGATCCTATTCTCCATGGATGATATGTCCGTTAAGCATCGATTTAGGCCAATTTATTTTCGGATGGCATTTTCGTAATTTCTTGGGCGACGAAATGCCGTTTTCTTTGGATATTGAAGGCTACAGATCACGGATTCGGCCAAAGGCTATTCTCCAACGATGATTGAGTCCATTAAGCCCCGATTTGGGCAGATATATTCCGGTCAATTTTTGGCAGATTGCAAAGTGGTACCATCACAGATTTCGGGCGATTTATTCTAAATGCCATTTTCTTTCGATTCTGGAGGCTACAAATCACGGAATTAGGCGAGGCTATTCTCCACCGATAATAAAGTCTATTGATCCTATTCCCAAGGATGATAAGTCCGTTAAGCATCGATTTGGGCCAATTTCTTTTCGGATTGCATTTTCATAATTTCTTGGCGGACGAAAGGCCATTTTCTTTGGATATTGAAGGCTATAGAGCACGGATTCTGCTTGAGGCTAATTTCCAACGATGATTGAATCCATTACGCACCGATTTGGGCGGATTTATTCCGGGTCATTTTTTGCAGATTCCAAAAGGGGTACGATCACAGATTTCGGGCGATTTATCTGAAATGCCATTTTCTTTCGATTCTGGAGGCTACATTTCACGAAATCAGGCCGAGGCTATTCTCCACCGATAATGAAGTCTATTGATCCTATTCTCCACAGATGAAAAGTCCGTTAAGTATCGATTTGGGCCAATTTATTTTCGGATGACATTTTCGTAATTTCTTGCGCAACGAAAGGCCATTTTCTTTGGATATTGAAGGCTACAGATCACGGATTCGGCGTTAGGCTATTCTCCAACGATGATTGAGTCCATTAAGCACCAATTTGGGCGGATTTATTCTGGGTCAATTTTTGGCAGATTCCAAAGGGGTACCATCACAGATTTTGGGCGATTTATACGAAATGCCATTTTCTTTCGATTCTGGAGGCTACAGATCACTAAATCAGGCCGAGGTTATTCTCCACCGATAATGAAGTCTATTGATCCTATTCTCCACGGATGATAAGTCCATTAAGCATCGATTTGGGCCTATTTATTTTCGGATGGCATTTTCATAATTTCTTTGCGGACGAAAGACGATTTTCTTTGGATATTGAAGGCTACAGATCACGAATTCGGCCTAAGGCTATTCTCCAACGATGATTGAGTCCATTACGCACCGATTTGGGCGGATTTATTCCGGGTCAATTTTTGGCAGATTCCAAAGGGATACCATCACAGATTTCGGGCGATTTATCCGAAATGCCATTGTTTTTCGATTCTGGAGGCTACAGATCATGGAATCAGGCTGAGGCTATTCTCCACCGATAATGAAGTCTATTGATCGTATTCTCCACGGATGATAAGTCCGTAAAGCATCGATTAGGGCCAATTTATTTTCGGATGGAATTTTTGTAATTTTTTGGGCGAACAAAAGGCCTTTTTTTTTGGATTTTGAAGGCTACAGATCACGTATTCGCCCTGACGCTACTCTTCAACGATAACTAAGTCCATTAAGCGCCGATTTGGGTGGATTTATTTCAAGTCAATTTTTTTCAGATCCCAAAGGGGTATCATCACAGATTTCGTGCGATTTTTCCAAGATACCATTTTCATTCGATTTTAGCTGCAAATCACGGAATTAAGCCATGGCTATTCTCCACCGATAATGAAGTCTATTGATCCTATTCTCCACGGATGATAAGTCCATTAAGCACCGATTTGGGCCAATTTATTTTCGGATGGCATTTTCGTAATTTTTTGGGCGATGAAAGTCCATTTTCTTTGGATTTTGAAGGCTACAGATCACGGATTCGGCCTAAGGCTATTCTTCAACGATGATCAAGTCCATTAAGCGCCGATTTGGGCGGATTTATTCCGTGTCAATTTTTTGCAGATTCCAAAGGGCCATCATAGATTTCGGGTGATTTTTCTGAAATGCCATTTTCTTTCAATTCTGGAGGCTGCAGAATACAGAATCATGCCGAGGCTATTCTCCACCGATAATGAAGTCTATTGATCCTATTCTCCATGGATGATATGTCCACTAAGCACCGATTTGTGCAAAATTATTTTTTTAGCGACGAAAGGCCATTTTCTTTCAATTTTGAAGGCTACAGATCACGGATTCGGCCTGAGGCTATTCTTCAACGATGATTAAGTCCATTAAGCGGCAATTTGGGCAGATTTATTCCTGGTCAATTTTTGGCAGATTCCAAAGGGGTACCATCACAGATTTCGGGCGATTTTTCCGAAATGCCATTTTCTTTCGATTCTGGAGGCTGCAGATCACGGAATCAGGCCGAGGCTATTCTCCACCGATAATGAAGTCCATTGATCCTATTCTCCTCGGATGATAAGTCCATTAAGCACCGATTTGGGCCAACTTATTTTCGAATGGCATTTTTGTATTTTTATGGGTGAAGGAAAGGCCATATTTTTCGATTTTGAAGGCTACAGATTACAAATTCGGCCTGAGGCTTTTCTTTTACGATAATTAAGTCCATTAAACACCGATTTGGGTGGATTTATTCCTTGTCAATTTTTGGCAGGTTCCAAAGGGGTACCATAACAGATTTCGGGCGATTTTTCCGAAATACCATTTTCATTCGATTTTGGAGGTTGCAAATCACGGAATTAAGCCAAGGCTATTCTCCACCGATAATGAAGTCTATTGATCCTATTCTCCCCGGATGATAAGTCCATTATGCACCGATTTGGGTCAATTTATTTTCGGATGGCATTTTCATAATTTTTTGGGCGACGAAAGGCCATTTTCTTTGGATTTTGAAGGCTACAGATCACGGATTTGGCCTGAGGCTATTCTTCAACGATGATTAAGTCCATTAAGCGCCGATTTTGGCGGATTCATTCCGGGTCAATTTTTGGCAGATTCCAACGGGGTACCATCACAGATTTTGGTAGATTCTTCAGAAATGCCATTTTCATTCGATTGTGGAGGATGCAAATCACCGAATCAAGCCAAGGCTATTCTCCACCGATAATGAAGTTTATTGATCCTATTCTCCTCGAATGATAAGTCCATTGAGCACCGATTTGGGCCAACTTATTTTCGGATGGCATTTTCGTAATTTTTTGGCATACGAATAGCCATTTTCTTTGGGTTTTGAAGGCTACAGATCACTTATTGGGCCTGAGTCTATTCTTCAATGATAATTAAGTCCATTAAGTGCCGATTTGGGAAAATTTATTTCGGGTCAATTTTTGGCAGATTCCTAAGGGGTACCATCACAGATTTCGGGCGATTTTTCCGAAATATCATTTTCATTCGATTTTGGAGGTTGCAAATCACGGAATCAGGCCGAGGCTGTTTTCCACTGATAATGATGTCTATTGATCCTATTCTCCATGGATGATAAGTCCATTAAGCACCGATTTGGGTCAATTTAATTTCGGATGACATTTTCATAATTTCTTGAGCGGCGAAAGGCCATTTTCTTTGGATTTTGAAGGCTACAGATCACGGATTTGCCCTGAGGCTATTCTTCAACGATGATTAAGTCTATTCAGCGACGATTTGGGCAGATTTATTTCGGGTCAATTTTTGGCAGATTCGAAAGGGGTACCATCACAGATTTCTGTCGATTTTTCCGAAATGCCATTTTCTTTCGATTCTGGAGGTTGCAGAGAACGGAACCAGGCCGAGGCTATTCTCCACCGATAATAAAGTCTATTGATCCTATTCTCCACGTATGATAAGCCCATTAAGCACCGATTTGGGCCAATTTATTTTCGGATGGCATTTTCATAATTTTTTGGGCGAACGAAAGGCCATTTTCTTTGGATTTTGAAGGCTAACGATCACAAATTCGGCCTGCAGCTATTCTTCAACGATAATTAAGTCCATTAAACACTGATTTGGGCTTATTTATTCCGGGTCAATTTTTGGCAGATCCCAAATGGGTACCATCACAGATTTCGGTAGATTTTTCCGAAATGCCATTTTCTTTCGATTCCGGAGGCTGCAAATCACGAAATTAAGCCGTGACTATTCTCCACTGATAATGAAGTCTGCTGATCCAATTCTCCACGGATGATAAGTCCATTAAGCACAGATTTGGGCAAATTTATTTTCGGATGGCATTTTCGTAATTTTTTGGGCTACGAAAGACCATTTTTCTCTGGATTTGAATGCTATAGATCACAAATTCGGCCTGTGGCTTTTCTTCACCGATAATTAAGTCCATTAAATACCAATTTGGGTGGATTTATTCCGGGTCAAATTTTGGCAGATTCCAAAGGGGTACCATCAAAGATTTCGCTAGATTTTTCCGACATGCCATTTTCTTTCGATTCTGGAGGCTGCAAATCACGGAATTAAACCGAGGCTATTCTCCACCGATAATGAAGTCTATTGATCCTATTCTCCACGGATGATAAGTCCACTAAGCACCGATTTGGGCCAATTTATTTTCGGATGGCATTTTCGTAATTTTTTGGGCGATGAAAGGCCATTTTCTTTGGATTTTGAAGGATACAGATCACTGATTCGGCCTAAGGCTATTCTTCAATGATGATCAAGTCTATTAAGCGCCGATTTGGGCGGATTTATTCCGGGTCAATGATTGGCAGATTCCAAAGGGGTACAATCACAGATTTCGGTAGATTTTTCAGAAATGCCATTTTCTTTCGATTGTGGAGGATGCAAATCGCGGAATCATGCCGAGGCTATTCTCCACCGATAATGAAGTCTATTGATCCTATTCTCCCCGGATGATAAGTCCATTAAGCACCGATTTGGGCCAACTATTTTTCGGATGACATTTTCGTAATTTTTTGGCATACGAAAGACCATTTTCTTTTTGTAGGCTACAGATCACGGATTCGGCCTGAGGCTATTCTCCAACGATGATTAAGTCCATTAAGCTCCAAGGGAGGATTTATTCCGGGTCAATTTTTGGCAGCTTCCAAAGGGGTACCATTATATATTTTGGGCGATATTTCCTAAATGCCATTTTCTTTCAATTTTGGAGGCTGCAAATCACAGAATCTGGCCGAGACTATTCTCCACCGATAATAAAGTCTATTGATCCTATTCTCCACGGATGATAAGTCCATTAAGCAGCAATTTGGGCCAAATTATTTCCGGATGACATTTTCGTAATTTTAGGGGCGACGAAAGGCCAATTTCTTTCGATTTTGAAGGCTACAAATCACGGATTCTGCCTGAGGCTATTCTTCAACGATGATTAATACCATTAAGCGCCGATTTGGGCGGATTTAGTCCGGTTCAAATTTTGGCAGATTCCAAAGGGGTACCATCGCAGATTCCGGGTGATTTTTCCGAAATGCCATTTTCTTTCGATTCAAGAGGCTGCAGATCACGGAATCAGGGCGAGGCTATTCTCCACCGATAATGAAGTCTATTGATCCTATTCTCCACGGATGATATGTCCATTAAGCACCGATTTTGACCAACTTATTTTCGGATGACATTTTCGTAATTTTTCGGCGACGAAATGCCATTTTCTTTGGATTTCGAAGGCTACAGATCACAGATTCGGCTTGAGGCTATTCCTCAACGATGATTAAGGCCATTTAGCGCCGATTGGAGAGGATTTATTCCGGGTCAATTTTTTGCAGATTCCAAATGGGTACCATCACAGATTTCGGGCGATTTTTCCGAAATGCCATTTTCTTTCGATTCCGGAGGCTGCAAATCACGAAATTAAGCCGCGGCTATTCTCCACTGATAATGAAGTCTGCTGATCCAATTCTCCACGGATGATAAGTCCATTAAGCACAGATTTGGGCAAATTTATTTTCGGATGGCATTTCATAATTTTTTGGGCTACGAAAGACCATTTTCTCTGGATTTGAATGCTACAGATCACAAATTCGGCCTGTGGCTATTCTTCAACGATAATTAAGTCCATTAAATACTGATTTGGATGGATTTATTCCGGGTCAAATTTTGGCAGATTCCAAAGGGGTACCATCACAGATTTCGCTAGATTTTTCCGACATGCCATTTTCTTTCGATTCTGGAGGCTGCAAATCACGGAATTAAGCCGAGGCTATTCTCCACCAATAATGAAGTCTATTGATCCTATTCTCCACGGATGATAAGTCCATTAAGCACCGATTTGAGCCAATTTATTTTCGGATGGCATTTTCGTAATTTTTTGGGCGATGAAAGGCCATTTTCTTTGGATTTTGAAGGCTACAGATCACTGATTCGGCCTAAGGCTATTCTTCAACGATGATCAAGTCCATTAAGCGCCGATTTGGGCGGATTTATTCTGGGTCAATGATTGGCAGATTCCAAAGGGGTACTATCACAGATTTCGGTAGATTTTTCAGAAATGCCATTTTCTTTCGATTGTGGAGGATGCAAATCGCGGAATCATGCCGAGGCTATTCTCCACCAATAATGAAGTCTATTGATCCTATTCTCCCCGGATGATAAGTCCATTAAGCACCGATTTGGGCCAACTATTTTTCGGATGACATTTTCGTAATTTTTTGGCATATGAAAGACCATTTTCTTTTTGTAGGCTACAGATCACGGATTCGGCCTGAGGCTATTCTCCAACGATGATTAAGTCCATTAAACTCCAAGGGAGGATTTATTCCGGGTCAATTTTTGGCAGCTTACAAAGGGGTACCATTAGAGATTTTGGGCGATATTTCCTAAATGCCATTTTCTTTCAATTTTGGAGGCTGCAAATCACAGAATCTGGCCGAGACTATTCTCCACCGATAATAAAGTCTATTGATCCTATTCTCCACGGATGATAAGTCCATTAAGCAGCAATTTGGGCCAATTATTTCCGGATGGCATTTTGGTAATATTTGGGGCGACGAAAGGCCAATTTCTTTCGATTTTGAAGGCTACAAATCACGCATTCTGCCTGAGGCTATTCTTCAACGATGATTAATACCATTAAGCGCCGATTTGGGCGGATTTATTCCGGTTCAAATTTTGGCAGATTCCAAAGGGGTACCATCGCAGATTCCGGGCGATTTTTCCGAAATGCCATTTTCTTTCGATTCAAGAGGCTGCAGATCACGGAATCAGGCCGAGGCTATTCTCCACCGATAATGAAGTCTATTGATCCTATTCTCCACGGATGATATGTCCATTAAGCACCGATTTTGACCAACTTATTATCGGATGACATTTTCGTAATTTTTCGGCGACGAAATGCCATTTTCTTTGGATTTTGAAGGATACAGATCACAGATTCGGCTTGAGGCTATTCCTCAACGATGATTAAGGCCATTTAGCGCCGATTGGGGAGGATTTATTCCGGGTCAATTTTTTGCAGATTCCAAAGGGGTACCATCACAGATTTCGGGCGATTTTTCCGAAATGCCATTTTCTTTCGATTTTGGAGGCTGCAGATCACGGAATCAGGCCGAGGCTATTCTCCAACTATAATGAAGTGTATTGATCCTATTCTTTATGGATGATAAGTGCATTAAGCACCTATTTGGGCCAATTTATTTTTCGATGGCATTTTCATAATTTTTTGGACGACGAAAACCCATTTTCTTTGGGTTTTGAAGGCTACAGTTCACGGATTCGCCCTGAGGCTATTCTTTAACGATTATTCAATCCATTATTCAACGATTTGGACGGATTTATTCCCGATCAATTTTTGGCAGATTCTAAAGGGGTACCATTATAGATTTTGGGTGATTTTTTCGAAATGTCATTTTCTTTCGATTCAGGAGGCGACAGATAACGGAATCAGGCCGAGGTTATTCTCCACCAATAATGAAGTCTATTGGTCCTATTCTCCACGGATGATAAGTGCATTAAGCATCGGTTTGGGCCAATTTATTTTTCGGATGGCATTTTAGTAATTTTTTGGGCGACAAAAGGCCATTTCTTTGAATTTTGAAGGCGACGGGTTACAAATTTGGCCTGAGCTATTGTTCAACGATGATTAAGTTCATTTAGCTCCGATTTGGGTGGATTTATTTTGAGTAAATTTTTGGCAGATTCCAAAGGGTACCCATCACAGATTTCGTGCAATTTTTCCGAAATGTCATTTTCTTTCGATTCTGGAGGGTACAAATCACAGAATAAGGTCGAGGCTATTCTCCACCGATAATGAAGTCTATTGATCCTATTCTTCCTAATGATAAGTGCATTAAACACCGATTTGTGCGAATTTATTTTCGGATGGCATTTTCGTAATATTTTGGTCTACGAAAGACCATTTTCTTCGGATTTTGAAGGCTACAGGTCACTGATTCGGTCTGAGGCTATTATTCAATGATGAATAAGTTCATTAATCACCAATTTGGGTGGATTTATTCCGGGTCGATTTTTGGCAGATTCCTGCTCACCTGCGAAGGCCAACTCTACAACAAACTCGCCCAGGCTAAGTTCATCATCAACGTTACTTGAGAGAGTGCACAAGTTGTGTTTGATGTGGTTGGTACATATGTAGATGTGGAGAAGAGGTACAAGGTGTCCTTTGCGGCGGAGATGGAGAAGAGGAAGGACATTGCAGGTCCGAGGATCGAGACAACCAAGATATGGTGCACCACTTGGATTATAGAGAATGGTTCTTCATTCTCATCCAATGGCCCACAAAAGTGTTCTTTTAAATTAAAGGCTCAGATCTATTATAGTAATAGATAGTGGATTATGAGACCCACGACTTGAAAAAGTAGCTGACATGTGGGCTATTTATTTTTAACAAAATATAACTTATACATACTATTTACAAGTGGTATATGTATATTCTTGTTGAACAAAAATCATATTTGTATTGAACAAAATACATATTTGTATTGAGCAAAAGTTATATGTATTGAACAAATATATACATTAGAAAAACATATTCGTATTAAACAAAAAATGATATTTGCATTGAATAGAAAACATATTTCATATGTGTGATTTCTATATTCGTAATTTTCACAACTCTTATTCAAAATAATATACCACGCATTAAAAACCATATTCTTACTAAATAAAAAACATATTGCTACTGATCACAAAACATATTTGTACAAAACAGAAATCATATTCAGCATTTTCAAGAACTTGTATTCCCTGCTCTCTCTCTCTCTCTTCTATCAGCTCATTTTTCAGTCCGCGGGCCCAAAAACAACTTTTTGTCAGCTGCTTTTTAGTATGCCGACCTCACAATCCACCACTTTCCCTAACAAATCTAAACCATTTATTAAATGTACCATTTTTATTAACCGTTGGATTGGAGATGGAGAACCGTTCTCCAATATCCAAGTGGTGGACGATATCCGAATTCGGATCGAGAGGCATCCCCTGGCAAACGGCCCAGGGTAGGGGCTTCAGACTGTGCTGAAGGAGGTTGATATCAGTCCTTCTGGGACTACTCCCAGAGTCTTCGTTTGACTTTTTAGTCCAGAGTACAACTCATGAAGCTTGTACTATGTTATGTTGAGCTTTTGCATCTTTTCGAACTTCGCCGGACTCTGAAGAATGTAGTAGAGCGCAATAAGAACGTATCATGCACCTAGTTGCAGAGCTAAATGCTTTTGTTACAGTTTACTTATCCAGTTCCTTGTAAATGAGTAAGTTGTGTTTGGTTATTCGGGGTACATTGCGGCCGCCATAGATGATCATGTTCTTCTAGTACACTTTGGATCTGAACAAGGCAAAACTAGTGCGGCTGCGGCCGAGTTTGAACGATGTAAACATCCTCTCCAACCATGCACCCTTCAACATCCTGCGGTCCACCGAACTTCCCCTCGAGGAACCACCCGATCGCACCGAGTCGCTGACCGATCCGGTTACGGAACACCGAGTCGACCGTCAGTGCCTTCTTGCTATAGTCCACCGTCAGGTGAACCACTTCACCATCGGCAGGGGTTGAAGCACCACCGCCGACCACCATTTCATCGCTGAAATTCGCAAATGCCAAGGTCTTCACAGAGCCATCCAACTTGCCACAACACATCCGCCAAGGAGTTCCCCTCGTGCCGGAAGCCAAGGTCTCGCCGAGCCCTGAAGCGATCTCGGCCTCGACCGAGTCGCTGTCGTTGTCGGTAGGACTGAGCGTGTGGAGCACGAAGGAGAGCTCCGGCGAGAGCATCTCTTGTACCAGGACAGCCATGGTGGCGTCTTTTTGAGGCACGCCGGCTGCTCTGCGGCTGAGAATGGCTCTCCTGGTGTACAAGGAAGCCCACACTCGACTGACTGCACCGCCGAAGACAGCTGGGTTCGATGGACTGACGTTGGGAATGGAATCATAGAGTCCGGCGGCTGACATTCCGGCCAAGTCCTCTACATTGGCGCTTGAACGTACGATCAGTCTGGTGGTTCCAGGGAATGTTTGGCTGATGGCATTCATGACTTCATGTGGGAGCTGCAGGGAACTAATCAGTTCCTGGAGTTGGGTGCAGAGTCTGTCAAGTTCGCCACCTTCGAGGTTAGCTTCTTCAACCTGTTGCACAAGCGACTTGAACGCTTCGATCAAACCGGATTGGTCCAACGCTGATTCCATCGAACCGAAAGGGATGACTACGCCCTTGGGGACTTGGAATGAAGCTGATACTCCTTGGTCATTGGAGACTGCCAAATGTTGAGGAGTTAATATGGTGAACATGATTGTCCAATGATAATGAACCCGGAGAGAAAGAAGAAGCAGCTCACCCTCGCTTGAAATGGCAGCTATAGAAGCTAAACGACCACACGAAGCTGCCTTTGCACCTGAAGTTGATGGGTCCGCGTCCGCGAGCAATATAACACCTCCAGCAGATGCACCCTTGATGAAAGTATCATGTGTCAGACCTCTGAAAACTAAGATTTATGCAGCAACATTAAGAAAAATAAGCTGAAAGTATACTTGGCTTGTTGAAGGGGCTTTAATAGTAGGGTCTTGAAGCTCTGTTTTGTTAACTGCAGATGTACCATTGCCTGCAATATCTTCCGCAGGAAAACTGTAGGTGATCTTATCTGACGAGGTCTGAGTTAGAGTTACGCCACTTGAAGATGCTTCCAGCCTGCATATCGCAATCATTATGAACACCAACAACCAAAGTACCAGAAATAACCATAAGGTTATTGAATAAGAACACAAGGAACCACCACAGCGTAACTTCAAACCTTGGGGCCAACAATCAACCAAAAAAAGAAACACAAGCTAGAAACTTGGATCAAGATACCTCACAAGTTTCCCAATGAGTTTTTGTATATCGGCAAGTCTGTCATCATCTTCGCAAGTTACAAAAGCAACCTTTTCCTGGTCGAAAAAATAAAAGCAGATTTCTCACATTCGGGTAGCATAATTCAGCAGCACAATATAACTTGTGATGGTAGTTTCAGAGAAAAGATGGAAGACCTGGCGGGCTCTAACACCAAGATGGGATAAGTGGGGCAGCTCTTGCAGAAGCACAACTCCTACTATGTTGCTTCCAGCCGCAGTGACCTGTGAAATGCAAAACACCTTCAGTCTAGTATGTTTTCGCGAAAGAAATAGGTTCCAACTGGCCATTAACAAGATGAGTAACTGAGAAGGCAGAGTATGATGCTACAATATTCAAACCTCTTCATCCCCATCAGCCTTGTTGACCACAAGAATTATGGGACCTTTTGCACTTGGCGGCAATGATCCTGGTACAATGCTTTCGACCTGTACCATAACATGCATGGGTTAGTAGGTCACCCATGCACTTGGCGGCACTAAAATGTTGCAGTTTTGTGGAGTGAAGACTAAACAATTAATTGACATTCCCAAAGACCTACTGATTAACTTTAACACAATTTTACATCTCAACTTTGCCAGACAAAGAAAGAAACAGAAAAAGCTCCTACACTCTTCTGCCGGAATGTACTACATGATTCAAACCACATGATATTGATCTTAAATTCTTAATCTACAGAGGCAGTTCGACCAGGTAATGTTCGAACGTTTAAAATTGACGCAGTATTACCTGAACTAATGTGCCAACAGCAGCCCCAGGAACAAGAACATCCCAACCCTGGGACCCAAGAGTATTTCTGACTGCTTTCAAAAGCACTGTACAGAGCTTGGATACTTGGAACACTACCCTGAAAACAGTATGTACCAGTCAGAACCAACAGTCAAGTCAGGAAGGCATCAAAGGGGGAGCACACAAATCAACATACCCAGCTCGAATCTCAGCTTCCGTGTATGTCCTCACACTATTGTCTGGTATTCCGAGTGCTTTGCCTAAAATCTGAAAATTCAGTTAACATTAACATCACCATTAGAAATTGGTTCATGAATTATTCAGCTCCTGTCCATCGCTTTATTGAAGAAGGCTAAAATCCACAGAGTATTCCTCAATCATCAGTCAAACACAACATGATACCTGCACTTTTGGCGGAAAAATCTGGAGAAGTGCTTCCGAGTATTCCTCGGTCAATCTTCTTGCTCTATCGAGAGTTGCTTTGAGCCTCAGTGCCCAAATCATCTTGCCATCTTCAGCTCCTTTTATGGTAACAGAAAGAATCATAATGTTAACCATTCAAAAATACTTCTTCTTCATCAATTTTGGCATATGCTAAGTAGATCCAGAAAAGATTAAGACCAATTGTCACCTTCCTTCCCAGAGAGACCTGTCTTTTGCCATGCAAGGATTTCATTTTCAATGGCTGTACATTCTTTTGGCTTCCAACCAGATAAAGACAGTTGATGAACCCCAATAATAAGTGAAGAAAGTGGATCATTCCAAGAGCTGACATTCTTTAATTCTGCATTTTCAGTAAGCCACTTAGCCCCTCCCTTTGCTTCAAGTTCATTGAGGAATCTAGAAAGAACAATGAGCATCACTGAGTACTAGAATAAGATGAACTGAAGTTAAGAAACAAACTACATAATAAGCATCACACAAAAAAGTGTTGCAGAATCAAAAAAATCTAACCAACGAACAAGAAACAATATCGTCCCAGACATGATCGGCACAAAAAGTGTTCATGAGTGGTGCAACCACATTATCATATAACCAAAAGAATTTTATAGGAGATATCCTTCTTTCTATCTCATCCTCATTTTCCTGTGGACATATTAGTAAGTAATTTGAGTATAGAGTCTATCAAGAGGGACGTGTACCTGCTCAACAGTACAAAAGAGTAGTCTTCTAGACCAATTTCACAAAGACGCCACTGCAATTAAGAATACCCAGACAAAGATTAAGAGAAAACACTATCAATGGCAGAGAATGTCAAATCCAACCTTCAGTCTCAGAAAACGGTGCAAGTCTGCATGCTACATAGTAACAGTTAAATGATCTCACCTTTTGACGCATGGCTATAGCAGCATCAGAGGCATCATTCCTGAGACCACTTTCAAGACCTTTTCCAATTATATCTCTAAGACCATTCAGAGACTGCATGGTCTCAATCAATTCGCTAATGTTGGTCGACCGTTTAGAAGCATCCAAGTTCTGCAAATATACAAAGTTTTCTTCATCATTTATCCAATGGAAGAAATAACGTAGAAAACAAGATTGCTATAGTCAAAGTAAATATTGAATGCACTACAGTATCATTTAAATAGCAGGAGTGATGCAGAAATGAGAAACACGGTTCAAAGAGCATAACAAACCTTTTTGCGATCCAAAAACAATGTCAGAGCAGAAAGACTCTTATCATCAAAGCTCTCTCTAATTGAGTCAAGCTGCTCAGTAAGACTGCACACAGAGTGTAAGTGGATATACATGAGGAAATCGGAAGTAAACATATGGTCCACTCATGCCTAGAGGTGGCAATTTCAATCCAATCCACCAATCCAATCCATCAATCCATCAAAAATATCCACTTAATCCAATCCATTTAAATCCAATCCATTTGATCCAAATCCAATTGGATTGGTGGATTCATGGATTGAATCCATGGATCATTGGCAAATTACGGTTTAGTACCTATAATTTTTATTTTTTACATTTTGGTACCTAAAAATTAATTTTTTATACGAAAAATATCATTGGAAAATTACGTTTGGTACCTAAAAATTTTCATTGTGACATTTTAGTACCTAAACTTTTTACATTTTACATATTGGTCCTTGGTTGAGCATGTCATTTGGATTCATGGATAATCCACCAATCCACTTGATCCAATCCATGAATCCACCAATCCATTAGATCCAATCCATTTGATCCATAGATCCACCAATCCAATCCACCAATCCACCAATCCAATCCATTTGCCACCTCTACTCATGCCAAACACAATGCGTAAATGTGAATATTAAGCTAAATTTGGATTTATGTGTAGAATTTGTTTAGGATATAGATAATCAGCCACAAGCGTAGCAAAGTAGGATTAACTTTAACTCCATGCATGTGCTTCTACCACAAACAACTCAGAACTAATGTATTCATTGTCAATAATTTAAGCAATGAAGGAAAGGATTTTGCAATCAAGTGTTCCCGATCCTAGTTTTACTTGATGTTTTCTTTGAGACATATCATTGGAAGGACAAGTTTCGGATTCCAAATGCCAAGTGTAGCTTTCAAAAGAAACATAGATAAATATCAAACCTTCCAGCATTGAAGAAATCCTTAAGCTCCTGATGGAAAATCTTGAACTGTTCCACGAATGCCCCATTGTACTCTCCAGGATTCTTGGTGATTCGTGCAAGCATTGCCTCCGTAGCAACTAGATCTTCTGGCCCGGCATTCCTATGAAGTTTATTTTGAATCGTGTGTTTGATTTCTTGCTGACAGTTGAAATAACTAGGTTACTGGATTGATCAGGTCATAAAATAAAAGCAATCGCAACTACCCGTGAGCCTTTTTACGCATACCTTAAGGTCATGAGGGATGTCATTCCGATGAGCGATATCCCTAATGCGAGTTAGAGGAACCGATGCTGTAAATTCTGCCTTAAATGACGGCAAACACGGATGGATCTTCCGAATAACAAGCACTTGCTAAACATCAACAGTAGAAAGTTGCAAAGATGAGCCAAAACTTTATACAAGATAGAATGCAAAGCAAAGCAGCTACAGGTAACAAAGAAAGCAAGCCTAGATCAAACTGTCAATAAGACATACATGATTATGTCATGTTTTCAATGTTTAATCAACTATAGCTCTAGTAAATAGAAGAAAATATATCAACACCGTCAGAAAAGCTCTCCAGTAATCAGTTTCTGGAGGAGGTTTCATCCGTCTGTTCAGCACAAATGAAACACCAAGAAGCGAATACTAATAGCACAGCCTTGTCACTCAAATAGTCAAATTACATTTTCACCTGACTGAAAGACCTAAAGACCATACTACTATTGAGCATGTAACTTCAAATTTGTAACCAGTGAGCAAGCTGACCATAAACACTCCTGAAATAAAGGAACTGGAAAGAACCATACCCAAAAAGAGGGGGGAAACTAAGTTCCTTCTCATCTAAGCAACCTTTAACATAAACAACAAAACGGCAGCAATGGAACACTGCCTAGGTGAAACAAGGTTGGAGAGAAGGCCATCAAATTCAAAATACCAGTCAAGCAAAAAGATAGAGCACCTGTGGAGAAGTATCCTTTCTACTAGATATTCTTTCCAACTCCCGAAATATAAGCCTAGAGATTTCAGCATGACGATTTGGCCTGTGATGACCTCCACCTTCAAAGCATGGAATTTGTCCTGTATTAATCCACTGCACAAGAAAAGTATTTAAGAGAAGCACTGAAAGGGAAACATCAAGAAAAAGTAAGAACACAGACAGCTAAGAACCTTAAGATAGATAGCAGAGTATATGAGAGCATCCATGCGATCCCCACTTTCGGGACTTCCAACTATCAGCTCCCGGACAACTTCAAGCTGTTCAAACCAAGAGAAAAACTACGTCAACAGAAAGCAGAGATCATTGAGAACTGTGGAAATCATACTACAGGCGAAAGAAAGTGAAATTGTAGTTTTTAGCTAGCAGCACAATGAGGATTTTTTCTTTAAGTTCTTTAGAAAACTCACGCAGATTCATATAGTAAGACGAAGCATCTGAGCGAAATACCTTCATCCACCAATTCCTCGCACTTCGATCACCTTCGACTAACTTCAGAGACAATCCTTCGAGACCAGACGTATCCCATTTCCTATCTTCTTCTCTGTCCCTATGTTCATTGGACCTCATAAATGACGCAGCCTTTCCCTGCCACTGTCCAACAAAAGGGCTCGGCTCACCATCATGAGTGGGAGGAGCACTACTAGGTCCATCAAGGTCTATTTTCTCAGTTCTCTCCTGTTTCCGTTCTGAACCAGTAGGCGACAGATCTATACCTTCCCCAGTTGCATTCCACCGACACACCATCTCATAACTCCCCTCATTCGGCAATTTCAGTGTCCGATTATCGCCACCTTCCCACGAAGTACGTTTTTCCTTGTCCACAACAACAAACTTATACTCAATAGACTGACCACCGTTCAACTCCAAATTACACACCCATCCACCTTCCGTCCAATTCAATGGCACCTTCTTTTTCCACGAACCCAACTCTTTGGCTGATCCCAAAATGACTACATTCTCACCAAATTCAACTTGGTGATCTAGACGAATGTTGAGCTGCACTTTCCCCGCTCTTTGTTTCGAATTGGATTTGTTCATCCTCTCTTCATCTCTGCCATAAACACCAGCCTTATATAATCCAATTTGTAGAAAAGAACGCATTGCTAAAAACTTACTCTGAATCAACGATTCTGAGAATGTTAACCATCCTGTAATCCACATTTTGGATCAAATATCCATTCATAACCCTATCAATCTAGACACATAACCTCACAGGAAGAAGCTCAAACTATCCAGGCCGACTGATTGTTATCTCCTAGTTAAAAACAGCTACTTGCCAAGAATAAATTCAGTAGTGAAGCATTCATGTCGGAGTTCCCTAAATAAAGCGACGAATGAATGGAGGCGGAGAGCGATAGAGAGAAGAACCTGGTTTCAGGAGGGGAAAAGCGGCAAGCGATTCTTGGGAGAAGGACATGTCGGTGGTGGCGGAGGGGGAATGAGATCCTGGGAGTGCGGAAGGGCAAATGATGAGCGTCCGGAGAATGACGACCGCGGCGGTGGAGAGATTTAGAACGGTGATCGGCCAGGTGGAGTCCGGGCGATGCAGGGGTGCAGCAGCGGTGGTGGTGCAATCCACGCAAGGGATCCATTGTTGGAGTGAGGGGGCGAGTGAGAAGAAGATCGAAGAAGAAAAGGGAGGGAGGAGAAGATGAAGATGAAGGATTGGGTGGAAAGAGACACGTGGTGTTGGCTTCTAATTACGCTTAAGAATTAAGAATTAAGAATAAATATCTGACAAATAATATCCGCGCCAAATTCCAAACCTCGATCGGCGGAGGAGCGTCGCCGGCGGCGGCGGGATCTGCTGTGTATCGGGCAATCGGAGTTCGGGTACGGTACGGGTGCGAAGGTCACATAATTTGAGTTAATAGCTGTAATGCCCCTATATTGTCTCTTTACCTCAAACGAATCCCTCAACTAATGTTTCAAACCAATTCCATAACCATCTCAATGACAATGACTAATGTAGGAATATGCTACTTTCTTAATGCAAAATATACATGTATAACTATAACTTTAAATTACTTTAGAAAAATATAAAATGTAGTTGTTTCTGTCCAAACTTTAACGGTGTTAGAAGCTTCTTTAACATTATCTTTAATATTATCAGTTATGTCAATGACATGCTGATTACTAATGTGAACGCTATATCACTTCCAAATCGTCACTTCATGCCACTTGTCGGTCACATCCAAATTAAAAATATAATTGTATAGCCGAACCTTTTATGTTAATGATTAATATACATATGCTGACTACTTCGGTGCACTCACAAAAATGAGTGTGTTCAATGCACCCAACTCAAAAACTAGTCTTAGGGTGTCGGATTTTGAATTTTAATTTATAAAATTAGTGTAATATGATCATATAACATATGATAACAACTAATTGACAGATTACCCTAAGCCCTAGACCTCCAATTTTGAGTTCTATCCCTAAACCCCAAATTGTAAACCCTAACCCTAATCCTAAATCTCTAAACTCTAAATTCTTCAAATTAAAGTACATCTTTAGAGAGATGAGCGATGGTCGGGCGGGATTGGTTGCTGTCGGAGGGAGTAGTGGAATCTGGAGTGGATTTGATTTTCTTCATTTGTGGTGTCAGGTGGTCGTAAGGTGTAGGTGACCATGGCGGTTGTTTAAGAGGAGAAGATGATGATTATGAATTATATAAATCCTCCATTAGACGATTTGTTTTTGTTTTTATACCAGATATCGTTATTTTATACATTAATTATAAGACTTGTGTTAGACTTAACGGTTTTATTGAACGAAATGACTATATTTGTCATTAGCATCAAAGTTTTGGCAATATGTATGTACTTTTTAAATATGATGTGACTAACAGGTGGTATGACGTGACGATTTGGAGTTGACATGGCGATGGCGTCTGCATCAACATGTTATTTGACCAACGACGTCTTTAATGAAGTTAAAAGATTTTAACCGACTATATTTGTCCAACGAGCATTCTAAATCTAAATATATTTGTGACTTTTACAAAAATTTACTATTATTGTCACAAATACCTAGTATATTATATCTTTAATCCTAATTAGAATTGTAAGTCTGTGACAGTTTAAACTTTAAAGATTGAATAGTTGATGCTTTACTTAAAGGGTAGGATTCCTCTGTTTTCCCCTGTTCTGTGTTCTGTTTTCTTGAAGCTGGTGGTTTTTAAACTTCCTTTTCTTACTGTTGGATTACCTGGGAAAGGACAAAAAGCTCCGCCTGCAAATTCGAACTCCTAAAAGCACCAAAAACTAGAATTCAAGTGGAGGAAACAACAAAAATGGCCACTAGCTAGACCACAAAATAGAAGCACAAGAACAAGAGAGATGGGAGAATACGCAAAAGTACTCCGTTGTGGCTGATCGGATTTGCTTATGTATCTACTCCTCCTTTTCTCTCTCTCTCTCTCGCTCTCTGCCATTATAAAAAGCCAAGTTAACAAACCACAACTCTTCATCTACTCCATTTCCAGCTATCCACCTGAAGCTGAACGAACAGAGACGCTATCACAATCACTAAAGCAAAAAAGGCGGGAAAATGGCGGCAGTGAAGAGGATTAAGTTGGGTTCGCAAGGTCTCGAGGTGTCGGCACAGGGGCTCGGTTGCATGGGAATGTCTGCCTTCTACGGCCCTGCCAAGCCCGATTCCGACATGATCGCTCTAATCCACCATGCTATCAACAGCGGCGTCACTTTCTTCGATACCTCTGATGTCTACGGCCCTCGCACCAACGAAACCCTTCTCGGCAAGGTATGAATTCCTCTGTTTTCTCCCCTGTTTTCTGTGCTCTGTTTTTTCCTTCCCCTGCAGCTGCTGATTGTTTTTACCTTTTGTTGGGTTTGATTGTCGATTAGGCTTTCAAGGAAGGTGTTAGGGAGAAAGCAGAGCTGGCTACCAAATTTGGATCCGTCTTTGAAGAAGGAAAGAGAGGGTACAGGGGAGATCCTGCTTATGTAAGAGCTGCTTGCGAGGCCAGCTTGAAGAGGCTCGAAGTTGACTGCATTGATCTCTACTACCAACATCGCGTTGACACCACAGTACCAATTGAAGCCACGGTTTGTCCCTTTTTCCTCCTTCTTCAACTTCCTCTCTTCTGGGTTCTCCCAAAGTTCGAAACTTTTCGCTTAACGATGCTTTTCCAATCCCTTTGATTGCCGTTAAAAAAGGTTGGCGAGATGAAGAAGCTAGTTGAAGAGGGCAAAATCAAGTACATTGGTCTCTCCGAGGCCTCCGCGGCGACGATCAGGAGAGCTCATGCTGTTCATCCCATAACAGCAGTGCAGTTGGAGTGGTCCTTGTGGTCAAGAGATGTGGAGGAAGAGATCATCCCTACTTGCAGGTAATCTATAACTAAAATGTCTTTCTGACTTCAGAGTTGCTCCTTTTGTAAGGCTAATGAAAAAGCTTGAGTTCATGTGTTTTATGCAGAGAACTTGGGATTGGGATTGTTGTCTACAGTCCCCTTGGCAGAGGGTTCTTTGCCTCGGGGCCTAAACTTCTCGATAGCCTCGACGATGGAGACTTTCGAAAGGTTACTGCCTCTCTTCTATGTCATTTGCTCGTTCGATAAGTTCCTAGTACTGATGCTAATCATTTGAATCGCTTATGTCACAGATGCAACCGAGGTTCCAAGGCGAAAATCTGGATCACAACAAGACCCTATTCGAGAAAGTTAATGCAATGGCGAATCGAAAAGGATGCACACCATCACAACTGGCGCTTGCATGGGTGCACCACCAGGGAGATGATGTATGTCCCATACCAGGAACCACCAAGATCGAAAACTTTGATCAGAATGTTGGAGCTTTGTCTGTGAAGCTCGCACCAGAGGAAATGTCTGAACTGGAAGCCATGGCTTCAGATGATGCTGTGAAGGGTGATAGGTACATGGAGGGCATAGCCACATTCAAGGGTGCTGATACTCCACCTTTCTCTTCATGGGAAAGTGCTTAAACTGAAATGGCTCGTGCAATTGTGCTAGGGTTTCCTTTTATGGTTTCAATAAGTGCGTATGGTTTGGCACTCCAATTTACTAATAAGGCTTTCAAAGTTTGAAGTTAAAAGCCTGTTTTGAGTTTCATATACCTGAGGACAGGTTACTCATACCTTCCTAATATAACTATATAAGCTTAGTCCATTAGGCTTTTTGTGGCATGATCACGATTCACGACCAAACTCGTTTCTTTTCTTTCTAAATGTCAGAACTCTATATTTCCAAAAATTCCATTCCAACAATCTCGATACTCAATAGTAATTAGAGATCAGGCCTGAACGATTTCGATTGAACGTGAAAAACTTTTGAGGCGACAACTAAAAAGGAATGAAAAAGACTAGATTAACAAAAAATAATTAAAATTAGAACTCATTAAACAATAGATAATTTTTTTTTTTTAAATCCTTGACTTGAAATTGAAAACAGGATGATTCAATCTAGGGGTGTTCAAATGGTTACCATGGTTATAATCAAACCAATTAAGGCTAAATTCCATTAACCATGGAATACAATATCATAACCAAACCGTCCAAACTAATACAACAACCAAATTAACCAAACTAAAGTTTAATCGGTTTGGCTAATTGGTTAACCAGATTAACCAATATAAAATCACATTATCATTGACGATGAAAATTTTATGGTTAATGCAACAATTCGCAATTTATATAATGAATAAAACATAACAACCAGCACGTAGTTATAGTTGCCCCTTAACAAAAATACATGCAACTAAGACAATTATCTTACTATTAGTATAGAAGTATTCACCTAACAAAAATTTATGACAATTGTATGGGTTAATGAATTGTTGTGTTTGTGTAAATTGACTAAGTCTCTTAGCAATTATCATAGGCTGAAAATGACATTCCTTTCAAGTTTTCATCCATCATAATGTATGAAATTTATCTAAATTAGGCGTCCATATGTTGTGCTCTACATTTTACATATACAAATATACACTATATGAGCAATATTGAGCTTTATATTTTATGAGTCTAAAAGGGATGAACGTTAACTCTTGAGTGGTTATGCAAAGTATTAAGTATGTGTATATAATATATGTTAGATATATGACTAATTACTTAACTGATTAATTTGGTTTGACTGGTTAGGAGTGTCTGAAATCAAACCAAACCACCTAAACCAAACAAGCTAAAAACTTTAACCAAACCAAACCAATTATCCAAATTAACCAAACCAAATTATCCAAATAGTACCGGTTAAAACGGTTACCATGGTAACTAAACCGTTTGAACACCCCTAATTCAATCTCTCTCATTCACGACTTCACGTCCACTGAAGTTCCGATTTTTGAGTCGTCTTCAAATGATGAAAATGATTATTTTATTTTAAGCAAAAAGAATACTATTGAAATCCGAAACTTCATTAGCCTTGGAGTCCAATATACTCTCTCTATGGTCAGAATTCATCTTCTTCTCATTTACAACTTCACGTGACCTGAAATATGGTTTAGAAGTCGTACTCAAGTAATGAAAATAATTACTTTATTCTTGCATAGAGTTATTTCGGAATCTAAGGCCTCATTAGCTATCGAGCCTAATTTACTCTCATGGCTCATGAGTGTATGTTATAGCGAGAGTTTGACTCAGTAGTTTCATATGTAGATCGGTCTCCTATGCTATGATTTATATCCTCATTTATCATCGAGTGCAAATTATTATAAAAATCTCCACAAATTTTTTGTAATTTTTTTATACTTTTGCAATTATGTCTTATGAGTTACATTTTATTAATTATTTTCATATAACATACTTACGGTATTGTGAAGCATGTGAGTTAACCAATAGGATAGTCCCAAACCCTTTATGTGAAAAAAAAACCATTAGCATATATTCAATTATCATTTAATACGGAATCGACAGCCATTTAAATTTTAAAAATAATTAATTGGTTTAACCTAAAAATCGATATCGATTAACCAAATATAGATGACATATTTACCACAAGAACCGTTGAATTTTCTTGATTCCCTACCACGATTATTTCACAAGTCCCGGAAGGCTAAAATTGATTGAAGTGAAGGATAGTGGGAAATGTGGCCACTAGAAAACAGAGATGCAGAAGAAGACATGCTCGAGATTGAAGAACGCAAAACTCTTTTGGACAAGCAACTATCCTGTTTTCCACTCAAGAAATTTCTCTCTTCCTTTTCGGTCAAATTCTGAACACGACGATCAATTGATTCATTGCGTAAGTCCTGACGTGGTGGAGGGTCGGTAGTGCGGGGTTGGTGAAGTCTACTGTCTACTTCCGCTACCTCACTCCACCAATATAAAATCGAAACTCCACCGCTCATCATTTTCTCCAACCCACTTCCAGTTTTCCCCTGAATCCGAGCGAAAGAAAAAAGCTACCGGAATTTTAAAGGAAAAGAGGGCCAAAAATGGCGTCAGTGAAGAGAATTAAGTTAGGTTCTCAAGGTCTGGAAGTTTCAGCTCAAGGGCTTGGGTGCATGGGAATGTCCGCCTTCTATGGCCCTCCAAAACCTGATTCAGACATGATCGCCCTCATCCACCATGCCATCAACAGCGGCGTCACTCTCCTCGATACATCTGACATCTACGGCCCTCGCACCAACGAGATCCTTCTCGGAAAGGTATGGATTTTTTCTGTTTCCTCTGTTTCAGAGCTCTGTTTTCTAGTGAGCTGCTGATTTTGGGCATTTTTTTTTACTGGGTGATTAGGCTTTGAAAGGAGGGTTTAGGGAGAAGGTTGAGCTCGCTTCCAAATTTGCGATCGTTTATGAAGAGGGGAAGAGAGGAGTTCGTGGTGATCCTGCCTATGTAAGAACTGCCTGCGAGGCCAGCTTGAAGAGGCTTGAAGTTGACTGTATTGACCTTTATTACCAGCATCGCGTTGACACCACCGTTCCAATTGAAGTCACGGTTAGTCTCTTTTTGCTTCTTCTCCTTGATCTTATTCTGAAGATCCCTCTTCTGGGTTCTTTCCAAAGTTTGAAACTTTTGCTTGCCTTTGCAATACCCATTTCTGATCTACTAAGTTATACATATCCCTTTAGAGCTTGGATTGACTTAAAGGTCTTTCTGCCAGTGTGGAGCATGACTTTCAAGCTGACTTAGGTTTTGATGTGTAATTTGCTGCCGGTGTGAATTGTTGGAATATCTCCAATGAATTTGCTGTTTTGTGTTGTGGGATTTGCTTATGTGAAGAAGTTTGTTTTGGAACTCATTCCCAATTCGTTTCCTTGATTGTTGGAAAAGGTTGGGGAGCTGAAGAAACTGGTTGAGGAGGGTAAAATCAAGTACATTGGTCTGTCCGAGGCCTCGGCCGCGACGATCAGAAGGGCTCATGCAGTTCATCCTATAACTGCAGTGCAGTTGGAGTGGTCCTTGTGGTCAAGGGATGTGGAGGAAGAGATTATCCCCACTTGCAGGTAATTAGGCTGCTTCCCAGAAGAACCAAAGAAAAAAAAAGCAACTGAATGGATGTTCCTTTGAGTTATATGTGTAGACTGTTGACTCATGATTTCATCCTTATGCAGAGAACTAGGGATTGGAATTGTGGCCTACAGTCCCCTTGGCCGAGGATTCTTCGCTTCAGGGCCTAAACTTCTTGACAGCCTTGCGGAAGGAGACTTCCGAAGGGTACACCCTATCTAACCATGCATCTATTTCCTTAATTTTTACCTGTTCTTAACCTTGCTAGCATTGGTCTGCCATTGTCTGCGTTTAAGGTTTAGAAGGAGCATTGTTTAGTGACTTATAATGCTTACCATTCTCATCTTACATCATAGATGCAACCAAGGTTCCAAGGCGAAAACTGGGATTACAACAAGACCCTCTTCGAGAGGGTTTCTGAAATCGCAAACCGAAAAGGATGCACACCATCACAACTGGCACTTGCATGGGTGCACCACCAGGGAGATGATGTGTGCCCCATTCCAGGAACCACCAAGATTGAGAACTTCAACCAGAACATAGGAGCTCTATCAGTCAAACTTACACCAGAAGAAATGTCCGAACTAGAAGCGATTGCGTCGACCGATGCTGTGAAAGGTGATAGATACATGGCAGGCATGTCCACTTTCAAAGGTGCTGACACTCCACCTCTGTCTTCCTGGAAAAGCGAATAGAAAGTGCTGTTCTATAATGCATTGAGTGAGAGTAATGGTTTGGCAATAAAATGAGCTTGCTGAGTTCAAGTTGAAGTTCTGCAATTTTCCATAACGAGGGTATTCTCATGTACTCATTGCCTGTCCCTGCCCCTGGTATCGATAATCGATATGTAACACTTTGTATCGACATAGCTTTGTATTGTACCGATTCTTGACGAATAGATGAATCAATATCTGATAAGGAAAGACGTGTCTTCCCTTTGACAGATTCAAACTTCCTCATTCCACCCGTTTCTCCCACTATTGTTTTTCTGTTCCTATTTTGTTGAGTAATTGTTGAACTCAATTCCGTACACTTTAGCTGAGACGTTGCTATAGAAGCTGCTGCCTTCCACTATGTGCTTGCATTGCTTGTTATTGATAGTTAGTGGAAGAGAGAGTTCTTAAATCCCTGAGTTTTCTGAATGCGGAGCGAAAGAAAAAGATGCCGGAATCTTGGAGGCAAGGAGGGCAAAAATGAAACCCCACCATCACAAAAACGTGGTGGAGGGTTGGTGGCGTCTACCATAGTACCATGACCATCTACTTCGCTACCTCACTCCACTAGTCCACAATTATAAAATCGACTCCACCATCATTTTCTCTCCCCACTTCCAGTTTTCCCCTGAAGCTGAGCGAAAGGAAAAAGCTTGCCGCAATCTTCAAGGTAAGGAGGGCAAAAAAATGGAGTCAGTGAAGAGAATGAAGCTGGGTACTCAAGGTCTGGAAGTCTCAGCTCAAGGGCTCGGTTGCATGGGAATGTCATCCTTCTATGGCTCTCCAAAGCCAGACTCGGACATGATCGCTCTGATCCACCACGCCATCAACAGCGGCGTCACTCACCTCGATACATCCGACTTGTACGGCCCTCGCACCAACGAGATCCTTCTCGGCAAGGTATGGATTTTCTGTTTCCCCTGTTCAGTGCCTCTGTTTTGTTGTAAGCTGCTGATTTTGGGGATTTATGGTATTCTTTTTGTGGTGATTTGGTAATCAGGCTTTGAAGGGAGGGTTTAGGGAGAAGGTTGAGCTGGCTTCCAAATTTGGATTTGTTATTGAAGAGGGGAAGAGCGGAATTCGTGGAGATCCTGCCTATGTAAGGACTGCATGCGAGGATAGCTTGAAGAGGCTTGAAGTTGACTGTATTGACCTTTACTACCAGCATCGCGTTGACACCACCGTTCCGATTGAAGTCACGGTTAGTCTCTTCTTTACTTCCTCTCCTTAATCTTATTCTGAAGATCCCTCTTCTGGGTTCTTCCAAAGTTTGAAACTTTTCCTTGCCTTTGCAATACCCACAATTGTTTACTAAGTTATAGATATCCCTTTGAGTTTGGATTGACTCAAAGGTCTTTCTGCCAAGTTTGGAGCATGACTTGCAAGCTAACTCATGTTTGATTGACCACTATCTTGATAAATTATGTGTTGTTAGCATTGTTGGAATCTTGGATTGGATTCATGGCATTTACTTGTGTGATGATGATGAAATTTGTTTTGGAACTCCTTCCAATTTGTCGCCTTGATTGTTGTACAAGGTTGGGGAGCTGAAGAAACTGGTTGAAGAGGGTAAGATCAAGTACGTTGGCCTGTCAGAGGCCTCTGCCGCGACGATCAGAAGGGCTCATGCAGTTCATCCTATAACTGCAGTGCAGTTGGAGTGGTCCTTGTGGTCAAGGGACGTGGAGGAAGAGATTATCCCCGCTTGCAGGTAATTAGCCTGCTTCCCAGAAGAACCAAAGAAAAGGGAAGAAAAAAGAAAGCAACTGAATGAATGTTCTTTTGAGTTATATGTCTAGACTGTTGACTCATGATTTCACCCTTATGCAGAGAGCTAGGGATTGGGATTGTTGCCTACAGTCCCCTTGGTCGAGGATTCTTGGCTTCAGGACCTAAACTTCTAGACAGCCTTGCCGATGGAGACTTCCGAAGGGTGTGTATGCCTCTATTCTGTGTCCTTTGTCTGTTCTTAACCCTTTAAGGATTAGAAGTAGCATTGTTTAGTGACTTATAATGCTTGCTTACCATTTTCACCTTACATCACAGACGCAACCAAGGTTCCAAGGCGAAAACTGGGATCACAACAAAACCCTCTTCGAGAGGGTTTCTGAAATCGCAAACCGGAAAGGATGCACACCGTCACAACTGGCACTTGCATGGGTGCACCACCAGGGAGATGATGTATGCCCTATTCCAGGAACCACCAAGATTGAGAACTTCAACCAGAACATTGGAGCTCTATCTGTCAAACTCACACCACAAGAAATGTCCGAACTAGAATCCATCGCGTCGACCGATGCTGTCAAAGGTGATAGATACATGGCAGGCATGTCCACTTTCAAAGGTGCCGACACTCCACCTCTGTCTACCTGGAAAAGCGAATAGAAAGTGTTGTTCTTTAATGCAGTGAGTGAGTAATGGTTTTGCAATAAAATGAGGTTTCTGAGGTTCAAGTTGAAGTTCTGCAATTTTTCCATAATGAAGGTATCTCATGTAGTCATGCCTCCCTGGTAACGATATTACGATATGTAACACTTCGTATTGGCAGAGCTTAGTTCTGCACATTATACAATCTAAAACATTGGGAAGGTCTCTGCTACGACCATTATGCTCTATGCTGAGCGTTGCTAACTGGATCCATGGAGATTAGAGTTCCCATATGAACAAATGCCTGAAATTCCTGGGGAAGCCCTCGAATGCAGACGTCCTCAAACCCTCCACTACCCTGATCATAAACCACCAGACACTTGCTCCTATAAAGAAACAGAACCTTGCCATCCTTAAACTCCCACAGAACTTTGAATGACCTCCCTTTGATCCCATTCTTCTTCCTCCTAGTTGGTGGCGCCCCGCCCTCCATACTATAACTCCGAGGGACATGGCTCGGGATGGCAAACTCTTTGCTCCAAGATTCCTTCACACAGTACCTTCTCATCACCCACACTCCAACCGATCCATCGCTGCTCAACTCGACAGCACAGAGACGACCTCTCATATTCACCAGATGATCAAAGCTGCTGCAGTCTTTCGGTCCAGGCACGGCCTGGAACTCCTCAGCTTCCAAGTCAAACGACACCACACCTTCATCTCCCAGGTTACAGCTCTTCCAGTGAAGTCTGCATTCCACCGTTGCCTCGGATGCTGGACCAGCGAGAGCGTATGCGATTCGCCCCAGTCGTCTCCACTCATCATCATCTGTCCCCAGAGTCAGCACAAAGGCTTCAGGGTTTCCTCCAGAGAAGTCGTACTCCGATTGCTTGTAGTACACGACTTTCACTACCTTGTACTGCTTTGTCCGCGAATGGAATCCGAACCCAAACACCACCCTGCAGATTGTGTCAGTGTCATGAACCGTGAGCTTGGGGAGCTCCTTGCAATGTGCAGAGCTGGAGAAAGGGTTGTAGATGTAGAGTGGATCGTCGGAGACGGTGTTGTACAGACAGAGGATTCCATTGCAAGAACCCACCAGATCAAAGTCAGGTAACAACATTGATCCATCCAACTGGATGATCTTCACCGTTTTGGCTGTCTCCTCCTCTGTGGCGCCAAGTTCTGCGAGCTGGAGCTTGGGTTTTGGCCAGTCTGAGAAGACCAAGAGAAAGATGGTGGATTCAGATTCATCTGCAGTGGAAAGGTGGAGGTTATGGAAAGCTGGATCGTTGATTGAGGCGAGCCAGGATCGTGATACGAGTTTGCATTCCTGGAGAGTTTGTATGGGTTGCCTGGAAAGTATGTCGTGGAAGAGGGCTTTGGGGAGCTTATGAATTGATGATTCTTCCATGGTGTAAGAGACTGAGAAGGATGATATGGAAAAACTGTGAAACTTTTTAGCTTCTTGTCTCTGGTTTTGAAGTTTGGGTAGAGGCCAGGTTGGTTTTACTAGTGACGGGATCAAGAAATGCTTTAGGAGTGACGATTTCAACAAGACCTTCATTTTGTTTTTAGCCTAACCCAATTATAGTTTCTCACGAGTAGCATCCAAAAACAAAAACAAAAGAGTGTAGTTGAATCCAAAGTTAAGAGGTAATTGCAATTAGGGGTATGGAATGGTTTAGTCCACTATATTGAACCATATTCAACCGAATATGATGTGATCTGGTTATTGATTCTATGAATTTTATAATACTGAAGGAAAATCGACCTAATCAAATTTGATAGAATGCAGCGTTAGATTCGACTCTTAGTTCTAAGATGTCTTTTACTATTGGATCGCGGTTTTCATGAATTTGCACTATCCGAACCATTACACACCTCTAATTGTGATGATCTATTCAATGGAATAACTCGAGTTGTTACGAGGTAATTCATATCGATTATTGTTTGAAAAGGCACTGCCGAAATTGATAAATGATGAATGATTTTAGTAATTACTCTCAAAGTATGATACTACCTCGAGAAGGATACCCTCATTCTAATCAAAGATCCTCCAAAATTTTGTTATATGTCGAGTTTTATCCGATTACAAATTACTAGAGATTTTTTTAACAAATAAGTAACTGATATATGGTACAAATGATTACATGATAACCATTTGAACAACCCGAATAAAATACTAACATTCAACAAGAAAAATACCCCAACAAAAAAAAATGAAAGTGACAGCAAGGCAAGGGCAAGAAAGTGACAACTGTCACACTGGGAAAACATGATTGGCTGAGGACGACCAGAGCCTGATCCTAAATGTATATATTTTGGTAGATATCAGATAAGGTGATAAGGCCACGTGTCACCATTTCCAATCACCTCCCCTGCCCTTTCCTTTCCTCCTCCACTCTAAACCTTCTTCTTCTTCTCCTCTTCAATTCAATCTCTCCATTACCAACATTTCCACCATATCCAATACTTCACAATGAGCTTGGCATCTCCCACCACCACCACCACGCTCCTCTCCCCAACTCCCCTCTCCCCCTCCAAGCCCAAACTCCAACCGCTCTCCGCCGCCCTCCAGCCACACGCGCCGCCGCAACAATCCCTCACTCGCCGCCACTTGCTATCCTCTGTTTCCGCCGCCGTATGGCTGGTGGCGATCTCCCCGCGGGCCGCGGTGGCGGCGTCGGACGAGGAGTACGTGAAGGACACGGAGGAGGTGATCGGGAAGGTGAGGACGACGATCACGCTGGACCGGAACGCGCCGAACGTGGCCGACGCGGTGGCGGAGCTCAGGGAGACGTCCAACTCGTGGGTGGCAAAGTACAGGAAGGAGAAGGCCCTGCTGGCGCGTGCGTCGTTCAGGGACATGTACTCGGCGCTGAACGCTGTCTCCGGTCACTACATTAGCTTCGGACCCACGGCGCCGCTGCCGGCGAAGCGGAGGGCCAGGATTCTGGAGGAGATGGATACCGCCGAGAAGGCGTTGCTGAGGGGCAGATAAAACAGAGACCACTCTGTTTTTCCCCTGTTTTTTCCATCCTTGAGTTTGTAAGTTTGAGAAGATTAAGAAGCATAAAATTTGTTGAGGCTGGGTTCTTGGAATTAAGCTTTAATGCTATACGAGAACGTCCATAATGCAATGAGTAATGTATGTGTATTCTTGCTTAGTTGCTTTCGTAATGTAAACCAACTACGTACGAGATACTCATACTAGCATCTATGAAGGAAATGAACATGATGGTGAAACCGTACCGGTGATTCGACGGTAAAAATCTTCTTTTGGAGTTTGAATTGGTGGGTGGGTGGTTTTTAGCATTATGAAATGGTTGTATCATGATTTTCATTACAAATTATCATATTTGCTCAATTTCCCAGTAAGGTTTTACAATCTCTGGTTTGGATCATTTCTCTGTATAATAGATTGTCAGGCTTGTTACTTGTTAGTCAGTTTGTTATGATCGTCGATTCGGTTATCAGTTAATCATTACGTAATTTTTGCTGACGGTTGGTTGACCCGTTTATATTAGTCTACTAACTATAATCATAATGTTAATTATTGATTATTATACTTAATCGACCAACAGTTAAAGATTAAACCAAAATAACGATGACGATTACTCATTGAACAACAATAAAAGATGCCACATTCGATGAAAAATAGGTCAAATTTCTCTGTCAAATTCGTGTCAACCCAGAAATCCCATCTGACCAAACCCAAGCTCATCCCGCCAATCAATTTCTTTATTTCCCACCTTTTCCATCCGGCAGAACGAGTCTCTCTGCCGGCTCAGTCATACTCATTACCTCGCCTTTTGCGCTCTGAACCAACCTCTGCCGGCCGGAAAACTGCTTGAGAGAATTTTGATCGACCATGGCGGGAACGGCACCGGTGAAGAGAATAAAGCTGGGATCACAGGGACTCGAAGTTTCAGCTCAGGGACTTGGATGCATGAGCATGTCGCCTCTGTTCAACCCTCTTAAGCCCGAACCTGAAATGATCGCTCTCATCCGCCACGCCGTCAACTCCGGCGTCACTTTCCTTGACACCTCCGATGTCTACGGCCCTCACAGAAACGAAATCCTTCTGGGAAAGGTTTCAATTTTCAGCTACCCAATTCAATTCTTGGTTCTGGGTCTGCCTTCGACTTTTGTTTTCCCCCAGCTCTGTTGGGAGTTGGTTGATTTCGATTTCTTGGCTGTTTGCAGGCTTTCAAAGGAGGGTTCAGGGAAAGGGTTGAAATCGGTACTAAATTTGGTCGTCTATTTCTGGATGGTAAGATGGCGATTCGTGGAGATCCCGATTATGTAAGAATTGCTTGTGAGGGTAGCTTGAAGAGGCTGGAGATTTGATTGTATTGACCTTTATTATCAACACAGAGCTGATATCACAGTGCCAATTGAAGCCACGGTTCGTTAATCTTTAGGAATTTTTTCCTTTCACTTTTAGGATATCACTTTTGGGTTCTTCGAATTTGTCCATTCTACCTCCTGATTGTTCATATCTGTTTTTGGGGGGAAGAAGATGGGGGAATTGAAGAAACTGGTTGAGGAAGGTAAGATTAAGTATATAGGTCTTTCTGAGGCTTCTGCTTCAACAATCAGGAGGGCTCATGCTGTTCATCCCATCACGGCGGTGCAGTTGGAGTGGTCGTTGTGGTGTAGGGATGTGGAGGAAGAGATTGTCCCTACTTGCAGGTGATCAGCCATTGATGATCACCCTTAACTTGAAAAAGAGTTTACTTTTCTCATGTATAGTAACTAACTATGTTCTTGTGTTTGCTAGAGAACTTGGAATTGGGATTGTTGCATACAGCCCTTTAGGCCGTGGATTTCTTTCTTCTGGGCCTAAGGTGGCTGAAAATTTTGATGGCAACTTTCTGAAGGTTTGGAAACTGTACATTGAATCTTTTGGCTATACAATTAATCTCTGCTTCTATAGAAGCTAGCCTTTAAAATCTTGTTCTTCAACAATGTGGCAGTACCTCCCGAGGTTTCAGCCTGAGAATATGGAGCACAACAAAGCCATATTCGAGAGGGTGGACGAAATCGCGAGGAGGAAAGGATGCACTCCTTCGCAGCTGGCGCTCGCTTGGCTGCATCACCAGGGAGATGATGTGTGTCCTATCCCAGGAACGACCAAGGTCGAGAACTTTAACCAGAACATTGGAGCTTTGTCTGTGGAGCTGACAGCAGAAGAGATGGCTGAACTGGAATCCATTGCTGCAGCTGGTGCTGTGAAGGGTGATAGGTATGGTGAAGGTATATTGACATTCAAGGATTTCAACACTCCGCCTCTTTCGTCGTGGAAGCCCACTGGTGTATGAAGAATTGCCCCCCAAGGCTAGGTTTGCTCTTTAATGTGAAGTACAATTATTTTGTAATGTTTACATTGTATGATTTGAAGAATCTGGGGATAAAATTTTAATCTTTAATGTGAAGTACCATTTTCTAGGTATAGAATTAGAAGGATGGAATTGTACAATCATATCCTTTTTTTTTTTTGGGTAGAATCATATGAAATTCTGACTTCAATAAGTGTTGGATATAAATTCCGTTCCTTTGTTGATATGCCAATCGTCTATAATTAATATTTCATTAACAACATATGCTAGTGTCGTTATAAAATTATAAAAGTGCCACATTGTATGAAAATAGATCGAATTCCTCAATAAATCCTTTATCATTTGGACGATTCCTAACAAATCACAATTGATTTACTAAGATTACTATTTATTATTTAAACACATAAACAAGGCTCATTTGTTTCCTTTCCTTACTCACCTCTTCTAGTTATAAGATACAAATTTCAGAAACTGAGGTTCGTTTGGAGAACAAGATTTGGATTATGGATTTATTGAATCCATAGATTTAGTAAAATGTTATGTTTTTTTGTTATATTTTGTATAGTGGATTGTAGGTTTAGAGATTTTAAATCTCTAAAATCTAGAGATATCAAATCTCTCATAATTAGAGAGTTTCTACATCTTGATTTTGGAGATTTTCTTTCTCCTACTATATCTCTTCTTTTTTTCATTTATCCCACTAAATACCCTTATCAATAAATTCTTAATAGTTTTCGAGCCAATCTAATTATGTTGGTTAAGGATAAACATGTCATTTAATACAAAAATAGAATTTCTTTTTTCATTGGATGTTAACAATCGTAGTTACCAAACAATGAACATTTTCAAATCTTTTTCCAACAATCCGGAGAGTTAAAATCCTTGGATTGTCTAGAATCTATAGATTTAGACTCCAATTCTCCAAACGAGCCCTCAGACTCCGACAATGTTATGAGAATTTCAAATCATGTTAAACAAACAATATCAGTTTTTGTATATATTTTCAAGATATACTTCTCCGACAACAATAGCTCTATTTAAACCATGATTCATGAGTTTCACTCTCATGAGAATAGAGTAATTGGTTTTTTTTTTTGCCATAGATATTCCGAGAGGAATAGCAAGTTACAAGAATATACAAGACCAAGAAGGTCAGGAAGAAGAAAAAAGAGCAAAACGATGGTCAACAAGATGCTGAACCATCGATGAAAGGGCCTGTATTGCCACGGTATGGGCAGCCCTGTTATACCTACGCGGAGCGAAATGAAACGAAACGCGAGAGAATAGAGTAATTAGTTAGGAATTAGGAATTAGGATGCTTAAATGCATTATCTTAAAATATAAAAAAAAAATGAAAAGGAAAATTCTAATGCCCGCCCACTAAACATGGGCCCAAGCCCAGCCCGCCAATCAATTCCCTTATTTATTTCCCACCTTGCGTATCTTTGCCGGCTTAGTTAGTCATATACTTCGCTGCTGTTCTCTGAAAGAATCTTTCGCCGGCCGGCGAAACTGACCAGATTGACCATGGCGGTAACGGCACCGATGAAGAGGATAAAGTTGGGATCACAGGGGCTCGAAGTATCAGCTCAAGGACTTGGCTGCATGAGCATGTCCGCCATCTACGGCCCTCCCAAGCCTGACCTTGAAATGATCGCTCTCGTCCACCACGCCATCAACTCCGGCGTCACTTTCCTCGACACCGCCGATGCTTATGGCCCTCACATAAACGAAATACTTCTGGGAAAGGTTGGTTTTTTCAGTCTTTCTAATCCAATTCTGCTTCTGGGTCTGCTTTGATTCGTTTCAGGAGGGGTTGATTTGATTGTTTTTTCGCAGGCTCTAAAAGGAGGGGTTAGGGAAGGAGTTGAACTGGGTACTAAATTCGGTGGTGTATTTGAGGATGGGAAAAGGGAAATCCGTGGAGATCCTGCTTATGTAAGAATTGCTTGTGAGGCTAGCTTGAAGAGGCTGGAGATTGATTGTATTGATCTTTACTATCAGCACAGAGTTGATATCCGAGTGCCCATTGAAGCCACGGTTTGTCTGGGTTTCTTGAATTTTTCCCCAATTATGCTTTAGTTAAACATGGGTCTTAGCTTTAGGTTCTCTAACTTTGGTTATCTTTTGTTCTGGGAGAAAAGATGGGGGAGTTGAAGAAACTAGTTGAGGAGGGTAAGATCAAGTACATAGGACTTTCTGAGGCGTCTGCTTCAACGATCAGGAGAGCTCATGCTGTTCATCCCATAACGGCAGTGCAGTTGGAGTGGTCGTTGTGGTCTAGGGATGTGGAGGAAGAGATTATCCCAACTTGCAGGTCAGCAGCCATTGATGAGGAATAGTGATTTCAACTTGAAAAGGGTTCAATTTTTCTCATAGTTTGTTCTTGTGCTTGCCAGAGAACTTGGAATTGGGATTGTTGCATACAGTCCTCTAGGCCGTGGATTCTTTTCATCGGGGCCTAAGGTTGCTGAAAGTTTTACTGAGGGTGATTTTCGGAAGGTTGGCAACACTTGCATCATCAGATTTCTGTTTAGTACTGAATCTTTGGTCATTGCAATTATCTCCATTTCATAGAGAAGCCTTAAATCTTGTTCTCCACATTTGGCAGTATCTCCCGAGGTTTCAGCCTGAGAATTTGGAGCACAACAAAGCCATATTCGAGAGGGTCAACGACATTGCAACAAGGAAAGGGTGCACTCCATCTCAGTTGGCACTTGCTTGGGTGCATCACCAGGGAGATGATGTGTGCCCGATTCCAGGAACAACCAAGATTGAAAACTTCAATCAGAACATTGGAGCTTTGTCCGTGGAACTGACACCAGAAGAAATGACCGAACTCGAATCCATTGCTGCATCAGATGCTGTGAAGGGTGATAGATATGGGGAAGGTATATTGACATTTAAGGATTCCGACACTCCACCTCTTTCGTCGTGGAAACCCAATGTCGAGTAATTTCCCAAGGCAATGTGCAGTTCTACACTTGTTTGTTCACTTGAATCGTCTTCTTTGTTCTGCTCTGTGATCCTGAGGATGTGAAAAGTCCTGGAAGGATTTGTGTAGAGTGGTTAATATTGTATGTTGATTGTAGGCCACAGCCGCTGGACAGGTTGTATTCCTATGAGCGAGTTGAATATTGTACTCATTTGGATTTTGGGTCTTTGTTTATCTTTTGACCAACTTTATACAAGGAAAAGTAATAGATGAAACTGACAAGCAGCCAGCCAGGTTGGATTACCAGTTGGAAAGGTGCCTTGTAAAGAAAGTTCCAAACAACAGCCACTTGGAAACTCGGTTATTGCCAACCTGCAGTAGATTGACTTTGTCTTCTTTAGGTTCAATCCTCCTCTTTCAGTATATCCGCACCTTCTGCTTATATAGTACATAGTGATAGAAACACTATTTCTGAAACTCAAATCGTGCAGAATTACCACAGTTTTTTTAGCAGGGAATCATGGCAACAACGGTGAAGAGGATCAAACTGGGCTCGCAGGGTCTTGAAATCTCTGCTCAGGAACTCGGTTGCATGAGCATGTCTGTCTTCTAAGGTCCTGCAAAGCCAGAGCCTGATACGATTACAGTGACTCGAAGGGGCATGGGCTCCAGGAAGCTCGCTAATTTCCTTCGCCATGGTGGAGTCTTGTTCAACAAACGCTGGTGGTCTTGTTCAGTTTCTAAAAATGGGTTCCAAACTCTCTGCCGTTGTTCCAGTGCTTGACGAGGTTCTGGATCGAAGCTTGTAGGGAATCAAGGGAGATGCTGGAGCTGGTGTCGGCAGGAAACTGATGCTTGGTAACTTGTATGCTGATGCTGGTGGAACCATCCTGTACAGCTTGGTTCATTGCGGTTCCTTCTTTAGGCTATTGGGTGGAATTGCCCATGTTGATGCAATAGTCCATGGGGCTCAAATCCAGAATTTATTAGACATATTCGAGTCATTTGGTCACTTCATCAATACAGAGTTTTGATCTAGAAAGTGTGACAAACAAGTCACCTGAATCCATCTCGAGTCATTGACTCATTTTCATTTACTCAGGTTGTTTTCATGGCAGCAGGAGAACCTAGTGGTCAGGTAATCGAATCTCATCGACTACCAACGAATGTATTACCATTTAGCGTCAAAATACGACTACCTTGCATCGCGTACAGAAGTACGTAGCAAAGAAGAAACGATTCTTTACAGCAGGGGAGGCAACAGCCAACAGATGACGGAGATATAGATGAAGATAAAGTACACAGAATCACCACTTCCATAGCTCCACTCCAACCCAAGTTATATGACTCATCGCGCATTCGACTTGTGACAGTATTTTTATGTAGTTATATGGTATCATCTATACAAGAAGGTCTAACAACCAGACGGACCCAGAAGTTCAATTATTCTCACCTTTTTTTTCAAGTCACCATCTCTCACTTTTACCACATTCCTCAACCAAAATCCCCCCTAGCAACACCACCTTCTAAATTATAAGGACCTCCAACCACTGAAGGATTACAAAACAAACAAGAAATCAAAACATCTCATCCCTTGAACCCTTCCCTAGGTCCTTTCCCTTCCAACTACAGGCAACCCCCCTTATTCTAACATCATCACAAGCAGGAATCCAGATACCCGTAGCTATGCCGTCTGTTATACTGTAGCAAGCTCGCATATGTCCGGTCCCATATTCCTATGTATAACGACTCGTCATCTGGGCTGAGTGCTACTCCTGATATCTCGCCGAAGAAGTCCACCTCTTGCCTTCTCTCGTAGTTTTGTTTCGTGCTATATACGTGCACGAAATCGGCGGGCTCGGCCACCACCATGAACTGGCCGTCCGATGAGAATCGGATTGACCGTACTGCTCCTAGGTTGCCCTTCAGGGTTGCCACGGGGGACGACAAGTTCCTAATGTCCCATACGCGACATGTCTTATCCTGATTCCCTGTTGCAAAAACGAGGCCATTGGGATGCCATGCCGAGGCGAAAGAGTAATCTAGATGGCCTGCCATCGTGGATACCGTCTGCATAAGAAACGAATAATGATTCAGACATCAGTTCCTTACTTCACATCCAAGTAACCAAGACTCAAAGCAAAACTTTGGTCTGTTTCTCCAACTTTCCAAAATTATAGGATAACAGGTACAAGTATTTCACAACTAAATCCCATAATCTTAATTTTTTTGAGCTGGCACCAAGACAGTAATCACCCTTTCCAGAAAAGGAACGAAACAGGTATGACTTTAGAGACACAAAAACTACACACAAACAAAATGTTCGAAAAGAGGTCAACTCCCTGTACCTTTCCATTTTGGGAATCAACCAGCAGTCCATCCAAGTTATCGCCAACAACAGTAACCAGTCTTTTGTCAGGGCTAATTGATGTATGCTGCATAATGTTAAGCATGCATCAGCCATCACGTCAGCTTCTTACAAACAGACTAAGCAAACTAAACAAATTAACCAGTCCACAGCCACTTTGTTGGCCAAAAGGACTCACATTCACTGGCCAAGGGAACAAGAAATGATTCAGGAGCTGAAACCTCTCCATATCATATTCCCTCACACCACAATCGTTGTTGGCTGCCATGAAGTGAATTCCACCACTGTATAAAAACCAAGAAGATTCCCAGATAAACTCGTATTCCCCCTGAACAAAGTGAAAACACATAAATTCATCGAAGCGATCAGCCTACCTCAAGCCATCGTATATTTCAATGGAGTTTGTAATGGCATTATCGTCATAGGTAGTGCGGGTGCAAAAGCTAACTCCTTGTTTACCTAAACGCTGCACCAGATTAAACCAGCAATCTTATTAGTCCAGAGTTTCTAAACAGCAAAAAGGTTCATACACGCTGAAGAAAGAAAACAGCACGAAGAATATCCTGGGAAAACAAATAATGTAGCTATAGAGACAGAAAATACAAATCAACTGACCTTGCAAGTAAGCTCTCCCTGGAAGCCCCCTGCAACTAAGAAATTATCTTTAACAGCTAAAGTGCTTATTTGAGTTTGTGTGAAACCTTCCAGCAAGCTTCCTGAATGTTTCTGTTTTGCCAAACAATCAACAGGTAGTAATACTCAGGATCAAAGCCACACAATGTTGACAACTAGGAAAAAGAACTCATTTTTCCACCGATTGTCAGAAATTATAGAGTAAGAAAAGGTACCTCATCAGGGGCTACATGCCCTGCAAAATTAATGACCTCAGATAAGTTGCAAGACAATGATGACCAGTGCATGACGGAGTAGTTAGACATCAGATACACATCATGTTTTGAAGTAGCCCAAACCAAGTTCCTTAGCTGCAGAACCATGCATCAAGGAATTAGTCAAATGGCAAATACAATTCTGGGGACATCAAAACCCATCTAATCCAAATGCAGGAACAAGAAGGCACATCACACAATTATATCCGCGATTAAGAAAATGAGAAATGTCAGTCAACATCAACATTCATCTATGATAACCTGCGTAGAGAAAATCGACCACATTCCAATAAAATAATGTCTAATCTGGAACTTTTACATCAACACAGTAGCAAAACCAAATTGAAATAAACAGGATGAAATGATACCCATAGAATCAGAGAGAGCCTTGATGTTAAATAATTGAGTCTTATCATCTAGAACATAATTTAAGAAACAGATCCCTCCTTCAAATTGGAGAGCTAAATAAACTAAAATGAATTACCTAGTCTTACCTTTTTGTCCCCTACAATATGAACAGGAAAACTTGGCAGTGCTTACTTGCCTATTTGTGGAGTAGCACCATATTTAGCAGAATGATTAACATTAAGTAAAAAAAATGGCATTCAAGCAGCAATAAGCTAACTATCCTTGAATTAAGCACATCATTGAAAATTGCAGGCATCCACACTACATAGCCTGCAATAGCTAACAAATGGAACAGTACATAACACGATAAGTCTTGGATTCACATTCAGATATGTTTAGAAATTGAAAAGGAGACACTAAGCTGCTTCTTTTCCACAGTGAACAGAGGCTACTCAGAGCAACAAAATGAACAACTCATCACAAGAGGTTTCCCAAAACGAGCAGCGTGTGTTGAACGCGACAACAAACCTGGAAATGAAGAATTGTGGGTTTGACCAATCGAGTATTGTAGAAGAATTCATAGAAGTTGGCCCCCTTATCTGTTGGTTTACAAGCCTACAAGCAATAGACAAGACAGATCAGACAACCTTATTATCTATATACTCCATCTTACTTCAACAAAAACAGCAGAACTAAACCTTATCAACAAATTCCCCAGACAAAGGGATGTTTTCGTAGTTCTTATACTGTTCAAGCCTTGTCAATCTGTACTTCTCTCTGGTTATGTTCAATCTTTCCCATGGAATACCCTGTATATCTTTGCCCATCCTAGCTTGGGCAGAAGATGTGTCGGTCACCTTGGTAAGCTACAGACAAAATTCCAACGTAAGGAATCAAAAAGCTTGTCACTTGGGGTACAACATCTAGCTAACTGGATGATGAACCAAGGGAAGAAAGAAAGGAAAGCAAACCATGTCATATTCATCAGCCTCCATTTCCACATCAACTCCACCTCCAGCCGCCGCAGCCCCATAGTTGTCTTCATCGATTTCATCAACGAAATCAGCCATTTCAGCTTCTTCTGCCATGTAATTCAACTCACCCGATTGGTGTCTCTCGTGGGACATGGCCGACTCCTGCGTTTATCAAAGCAACAACCCCTCATTTAGAAACCATAAAGCTAAGTGCTTTGCAAATACCCACTGATCAAATTTGCAACAACCATAACCCCAAACCAATTAAACAACATCAGGCAAAAAGTTCACAAAAGGTATCATTCCCAAAATTCAGAAACCCTAGCCAAAAAAAATCCAGAAACCTAAAACAAGGAAAGAACAATACATCCTCTCCCGCTAAGGATTCCAGCCAACTAGAGGAAAAGGTAGCAGATGAAAATCAATTGGAATTGACTTTCTAAGCAGGGAACGAATTGAGAATCTACCAAACTTGATTCTAGAAGTTGGAATACCGGCAACCCAATGAGAACCACAGAGAAAAAGGAAGGGAGAAGAAGCCAGGGCCAAGTAATGTAAAATTTTGCAAGGTAAAGGAAGATCTAGAGTGGGGGAAGGGACGATAAGGTGTTACCTTCTGAATCTTACTTGCCAATACAGTTCGTTGAATTAAATCGGCGAGGAAGACGAATGAGGAGAGAAGAGATAGACACAATTGATGATTTGATGGCGATGGCGATGAACTAAACGGGAGAGAGAGAGAGAGAGAGAGAGAGAAAGGACGGTTCTTGGGATTTTGTTAGCCTTTGCCTGGTAAATGGTAAAAAATGAAACAGGGAAGGAGGAAGGAAATGGAGGAATTGTGAGGGGTAGGGGAAAATTGATGCTTTAGGACTTTTGGCAGCTTGGGTTTTGTTGTTGTTTGGGAGGTTTAATAATGTTTTTAAATATTTACCAAAATACTTTAAACAAATATTAGCAATTAATTATCAAATATTGTTGTAATTAAGCATGAAAAAATGTTATAGTCTAATATCAAAGTTTCTATAATTTTTCAAATTATACAAAATTATAAAGAATATGATTGAACTTATGCAAATCATTTACGAGATTCAATTATCTACAAATGGATTTGATTCAATCGGTTGTGCTTGATTGATCATTTTTTTTAATTTAAATTTCTATCGATCTTTTAAATATAAGTGAAAACTAACATGATCTTACTTTATTATATTTTCTAGATTTTGAAGTTAAGTGAAACTTCAAAGCTTGTGAAGTTATTTTAGCGCTTCAACCTTGCGGTGGCCTTAACTTGGTAAACAAATCAAATCCCTAATAGGTCATGAAGTCTTACAGCAGAGAGATATTCCATTATCGACTTGGTGATGAAATAAGCACAAAGTAAGTGACAATGAGATTTATCACTAAGCACACATACGCGGAAATTGGTTACAACTTTGCAACCCAGCCAAATTTTTTATCTGGAATGACAAATCGATTATAAATAGCAAAACCTCATCTACACAACTGTATGTCTTCGAGTACCAATCTCCGCACTTCCTGAGAAAGCTAATTGGCAACCACTTTGCGAATCCTGTAGCTTTTATTGTTTGCAAGTGCAAACTCACACCCAGATTCCAACTTCATCTATCAAGCTTAACCTTATGGAGAACTCGACGGGATGGGTTTGATCGCCCATCGAACTTCAACATGGCAAGCATGAGGAAACATGATAGTGGTAGATCTTCCTGCATAGCCACAACCACAATGGTTTAAAATAAGCAACACATAAAAGAAGAGGACGATCCATTGTTTATAGTCCACGACTAGACAAATAACAATGATCATCAACATTCTTTCATCATTTCTTAACCTTCTAGTGCCATGTCGAGAACTTGATTGCTCTCAATGTTATAAAACTTGAGAAATGACCCTTTTTTACCAACAAGATTGTTCACCCATGAACTTTTTCTTTCAAAAAGCTATTCCATTGGTTGCCTAGAAATCCTTCCTATCCCATACCATGAAAACCCAAAAGAGAATCTACCGTTTGGGGAATTGGCCTAATTTTTTTTGCATGAATTGGAATGTGTGATATTCGTCTTGGTGTTTTATGGATGGGAAAATGAGAACCGAACAAGAAGACAAGAAGATGAATGTGAGAATATGTGATTGTCATGTGAGGCAAAGAATAGATAAGGGAAGAGGGAGACAACATGATCGATTTGCCAAAGTTAAGTAGTGCTTCCCCACCACCACCTACTCCTATCATATCATTTTAGCATCGTAATACTACAGAGCATGTAATTGCAGTGTTGAACAGAGAGCTAGCCAAACATCTTATCATGCCACTATACTCGAGTGGCAATGGTTGTCGTCGTAACAATTGTATGTAAGAATCGTTCTTCCGTTGTTTACTATTACAAATTATCGTCACAATTGATATTAGTTGTTATACTAACGTGCTACTTTTAGATTTGGGTGACGCTTTGATTTACTTAAGAGCACATAAACTTGGTAATAAAGTGTTGTTGTCATATCGGGTATTTTCCGCCTTTATTCATTTTGTTTACTCCCTTGGGAAACAATGACTCGTCCATGCAATACTTTCTAAACACAGTGATAAATTAATTTTGAACTAATTGCAAGTTTGGTCACTGTAATTACTAAATAATTTCACGTCTCTCACTCAAATTAGTTTATTCCATTCATAGTCACAAAAATTAGTTCAACAGTTCAAGTTTGGTCACTCTCCGTTAGTCTCCGTTAACTTTCACCTAAAGCAAAACTTGTACTAAATCTATTTTTTAGGTCGGATTTTTTTTTTTTTTTAAACTGAGCATTTAACGCACGTTGTGATAAATATGAGTCTTGTGAGCACATTTTCACGTATTGATTGTGAGCATTATAGTCGAATTGAATATTTGTATTCGAATGTTTTCTTTTGTTGTTATGTGTGAAAGATGCTCTGTTTCTTTCTAAAGCACGATGATAAACGAAACAATGGCCCAACAGCACATCATTATGATTCGAAAACCAAAACACTCCCCTCCCAAATGACCAACATAATAAGTAATAATTGTTTCTTTGCCCTTTGTTGCGGTATGTTGTAGGCAATATTTACCTCCTCTCCTTCATTAGAGGTCTTTCATTTTTCCTTTACCAATATATATAAGATAAAGGTAGAGCACGACTATGACGTATGATATACGCTAGTGTTTATACTATAATACGAGTTAATATCGTGTCTAAATTTCTGTAATTCATGGTTTAAATAGCAAAACTAGAAAGTTCATCAAATTCAATGCCAATAATTTTGCTCGGTTCTTATGTTTCTCGCTCACAAACCAAACTTACAAAAAACTGGCCGAATCTAAATCAATTTGGTAACGTAAAAAGATCGTTGCGTGAGGCAAATAAACTATCAAAGGTATACACAAATAACTTTATATCACCCAATGCAAAAAAATCTCAGAAACCATTCATAATTTCTTTCATCCGTTTTTATGTATGTGGATGTCGTTTATTATTATTAAACAATAGAAGAATTATAACTGTTATTAGGATGGTTTTGCATGCTAGCATTTAATCCATTGAGATTGAGTGTCCTTTCTTGTTTTAAACTTTCATCAAGCTCCATGAATATACAAAATTTTGTACCTAAAGAAATACAATCATTCACATCACCATCAAATTAATCATGCCCCCCTCTACCCCACCCCACCCCACCCTACCTCTCCACTCACATTCACATATTTTCAAGACACATTTTGTTGTTTTATGTGCTATAATGATGCCTCCATCACACAAAAAATAAAAGTTTTACTTTAGCTTCCTACAATATACTCGATTAGTTCAACAAGAGAAAATTATCATATTCTTTTTCTTAATCCAAATCAAGCAATGCAATGCCGCGTAAGTTGGCAACAAGTTTGCTAGATGACGCATAAATGAATAATGCCTTCCGAAAGTCCCCGCCGTTATGGGAAAGCTGATCATAGCATATTATTAGTCATTTAAAAGAAGCTTGAGGAACGCAGACACAAGACCTGACCCATCGATTCCATTACCGATTTCTCTCAATGAAGATCTCATATTTTGAATCTCGAAATAAACTTACCCTCTCCCAAACATCTCCTTCAATAACATGCAAATTCACAAGAGTACAGTCACCATGGTGTCATATATCTCTCTATCTAGATCGCTATCCCAGATCTAAGATTTAGTGAATCAATGGCAATTTATAAATTAATAACAACTAAAATCCTCGGCCGGCAAGGAAGTGAATGGGGATGAGCACAAGAAACAAGGTTTAAGTTGGATGCAATCAAATTATGTTATCCACAGGACCACAGACAACAACAAGAAAGGTGAGTAAGGCCCGCCAACACAACTAACTAGTCCTTGACCAACCAACCTCATCTCATCTCAATCCACAAAGATTAAAAACTTCAAACTCTCCACAAGAGAGAGAAGACAACTTTTTGGTGATATGCTATATGTCGTCAGATTACTAGTATGTCGGCCTGTACAACAGGGTTCAGAACCCGTATTAGACAAATACCGATTGGAAGACCGTCGAGATTCTCGAACCATTAGTCCATTACAAACAATTTTATGTCCTTCCAAGTAGGCTTCAGGTAATATGTACTTATTGCAATTCAACCATAATCACAATTAACCATGAATGATATAACACCAACCACAACATATTATAAAAAGAACATTTACAAATATCACAAGATCAATTCCATTCAATCATATCTATCTATACGCATCAGCAATTCAGCCTATCAATAAGTCTCCAAAATGCTGCCAAGAAAGAGTCTCAAATTCAGTAGACAGACACTGGCCCAATTGGAGGGCTGAATTGAGATTCCTAACAGTGGGGGGAACAGTTTTCATTAATTTCTCCCCAATCCCCATGTGCACAACCTTCAATCCGGCTCCCGACTAAATAAGGACAAGTATAACGACATGCTTACACGTTATTAGCCGTCCGATTCATACATCTAAAATACAACTCAACAATCTGATTCTCAATCGGACGGCTAAATGAGGTAAGCTTAGAGTCGTGCTTACACAGTCTCGGCCATCCGATTCTTGCATCCCGAATGCGACTCAGCAATCTGATTCTCAATCGGACGGCTAAGAAGGTACAATCCCCCCCAACTTTCCACGTTGCTACTAAAACAAAGTAAAGGGGCACAGGACAGTTAGGTCTGTCCCCCTATTTTCTTATGTTACATCCGAAACCCAATCGAATTATTCAAGTGATAAGTGACGACAACAACACAGCAACACCATGTTCCTTTCGTAGAAAGGAAAGCAACGAACTTAGCTACTGACAGCTGTTCTTCCTTTGCTCCATAAATAGCTACAATTCATTATAACATGAAACGACAAGATAACGAGGAATGCACGAATGAGAAGCTTACCCGTCAACCAGCCGCAATGAATGAACTTTGATTGCGCCATGGCTACGGCCTACGTGGACAGGGGACCGGGGCTTACTTTGCAGACTTCTGCATCGAATCCCAAGTCCATTAGCAGGAGCAGCCATGCTCGCTGCTGTTCAGAAAGAATGTCTCGAGGGCCTTTCACCTCGACGAGCTTCACTTCTCCTCTGTAGTTGTCATGGAAGCGCCAGAGCAGTAAGTCCGGCATCCCACTAGACCAGCTCCGGTAATCTTGGGCGAGATGGCGGCAGAGGGAAGCCAAACAACGGCCGCCTGTACAGGTCACTACAGCACGAAGTTCGGACAGGGAATGGCGCTCCCAGTTTACGCCTCTGCAGGCTGTTCCTGAGTTCAGCTCCCATGAGGTTATGAGGATCTCCTCGGCCATGCCATCGTGGACTTTCTGCAGTTGCGATTCTATTGCGCTCTTTCTTGCAGTGTAGAAGCCATCGGTATCCAAATCCAGGGGAGCAGTCTGCATGGGAAAGAATGTTGAGTTTCTTAGACATCTCAAGTGAAGTCGAAACAAATTAATCCACTTGACAGACGGAACAGTAAACCAATGATACCATTCTCCTAGCTTGCCACAAGGCCTCAAACCACTAGGTTGGATACATACATATAGATAAGGGCCATAAGGGGTGTGCAACGATTCAGTTCGCTCCAGACTATATTCAAATTTGAACAAAATCTGACTAGATTGAACATAGTATGATTCAATTTGGTTCTACAGATCCTCTTAAAAGCAAAGAAAAAGCCAGACCCAATTAGAAGTGGTCTGACTGGATGCACTTTTGATCTGGCTTTGAAACTCTTTTCTTTTTATATTTGATCCATTTGTCGACCAAATTGGACCATCCTCACTCCTGCATATAAGCATCACAATCAATCATCCCAAGATCTTGACCGATAAACTAAGAAAGTATACCTGAAATTTATTGTAGAAGACATTTGGCACATCAGAGAACATCACATCCCACATAAGAAGCCCAAAAATGGTCAACCATATACCAGACTCTGTATGAACACCCTGCCATCCACCACCTTCCCCAGCATAGTACTGCAGAGCAAGTTGTTCAACTCCACACTGATCGCCATCTTCTCCGTAGAACCTGCTCTTCACTCCAGTCTCAGAATTCAAAGGCCTCCCAAGAATATGGACCTATATAAACAATTTAGGGACAATAATTGAATAGCTGTGACTTCATTGCAAACTGTAAAGGATGGCTTTGACCAACAGTAAGAAACGTCTACTTATAGTAATACATAAAAAAGATGCACTCACTTCTCTGATCTTCCTCTTGAAAGAATCTGCAAAACTAGGAGGTTTCCAGCGCCTTGGTGGTTTTGCCAGGCGGATGACTCTCCTTTGTAAAGCCATTTTTGAACCAGCACGTACCCACGGATCCAGTAACCCATTTTCAGCAGTTGTCAAACTCTCATTTGGACAACTGATGTGTTCTAAATCAATGGACAATCTTAAGGTCCAATATCCTCTTCTTCCATCACAAGTAAAACAACTGAGCAACAGCTTCAGCAAACTGATTGCTTCATTGTACCTGCACAAATGAAGGCTCAAGGCTTATATATTACTTAGGGTGAAATTCTGTCACTGCATCTAAAAGTGAGAGTAAAGAGTATTTTCATCCAAGCTTATAGGATATCATGCTCACAAGGAAAATAAACTACCAAGTTAACTTGACAGCAATGCAATTTGTATTTATTACCATTGGCTAGCCGTTAGAATCCCTTTTATACTATATTAAAACTTCATCAATAAAGAATCTAAAATGCTAGGAAGTCATCCTTATAGGACTGGCAAAAAGGAAGCAACTTCCGAAATAAAAACAAAATTTGGTCATTCAAGTTTTTAAATAAACTTATTTTTATTCAGTAAAACACTGAATTTTGTTTTCTTATCCAGTACAGTCTAGGAAAAAGGTCTAGTTCGACTCCATTCTTTGTTCAGAAATTGAAATAGAACAAGAGGCTACTGCTTTCCCAAGATTAGTTGCCAATGTACGGAGAAATTTGGCATTGGAGTAATGTGTAGGAAAAATTGTTACAACATAAGACAAATTCAACCTCAGACATCCTCCTATGGCTCTTAACAGCAAAGTTACATAGTTCACATGACATCGGAAAGACGAAAACGATATATGGAACAGTTCAGATTCTGCTACCAGCAAGAGATGTCCTAGAAAAAAGTTGTGGCTGCTGAAGTAATCCTTCCCAGAGAAGCACTAAATGCCATTTAGTTGAAAGGCAAAAAAGAAAGAATCACAAAATACAGAAAGATTTGAACTAAACTAAAAAGCTGCATACCTGCGCTTGCTCTCAAGAAAAGAAATCCCAAGAGTGCCAATCTTGGAATATACCCACGATGCAGAAAAACAAGAAAATGTTTTAGCCCGTGTTTCATAAGGTATGGCTTGAATATCTTTTGAGCATGAGCTAGATAAACGTGATTGAGCTATGGTTATGCATGTTAGCACCAACTCGCTTTTACTTTCATCCAACGATTCATCCATAAGTTGTGCGACTTCAATTGCCTGGGATAAATGACCAGACATAAGAGAAAAAGAGAAAAAAACTACAATAAGGATGAGACGATGATAATGATATGAATATTACTTCAAATACAAAATACCATACCTCTTCATAAGCAAGTAGTTCACTTCTAATTGTGAATATTTGTTCAGATATTACGCAATTATAATTCGGGTATTTGACTACTCCCAAATCAACCAGTAGAAAAGCTCTCAAATCCTGCTCCCCATTCAGGAAGAAAAGTCTCTGCATATTTCAACCAAGAACTAATCAAAACATATCACCAGAGTTAGAATCCCCTCATCAATATATACTGTGTATCAATGAAAAAACAGAGAAGATAATCGGACCTCAGCACGCCAGATAAGGGACTCGGCTTTGGCATCTATCTTGACACATTTTCCAGTCCTATCCATAACTGCTATTGGTAGTTTTGGACTGAGCATTAAAAATGGACAGAAAGCATAACTCAAAACATTGTGTTGGCACATTAAGATATCCACAGCATGCATCAAGGGTATAACCATTTAGTACCATACTCCATCCTTGCATAGTGAGCAAAGCTCTGCTACAATATCCTGCTTCCTGGTACTGAGAGGACCGTTCTGAAGCCTCAAACAAAGAAATAAATAAAATCAGTGACTTCCTCGTAAGATATTAAAATTCTTGGCAACTTGCCTGTCATTACACTCCGTTGCACTTAGATAATGTGAGATATATTCTAAAGAATGTCAAGAGATGTATGAAATAAAGCCGAGCAACACTGTTCCTTAAGATTGTATGTGTAAGAAAAAAACAAAGAAGCTAAAATCTTGACGGTTGCTAATAAATGGTCTATAATACAAGCAAGAGGACATATGCAAAACAAGGTACGGCTTTGGAGCTGAGAAACCCTAGTTAGCAACTGTATCCAGAAGGCAATAGTACATAAAATCTAATAGAAACTGGGCATGATAGTTTATTATGAACATAAATGAACCAACAAATGCAACATTAAAAATTTGGACCTCTTTGATTTGTCTTAGCCCACAAAGGAGATCTTAAGTGGGTAGTCTTCAAAAAGCAAAAGTTGGCTTTCAGTGCAGAACTAGGGACACAATCTAAGCTACAACATATTCACCCAATACATTCCATCATACAAGCAAAAAAAACACATGCAGAAAAGACACGACTTTGGAGATAAGAAGCCCTATTCAGTTAGTAACCGCATCCATCAAAACAATGAATAGAACACAAGATTTGGAAATGTTTGACCCGTATCTGTCCACACAGGATATCTTATACTGTGTAGTCATCAGAAGCCAAGGTTGTTTTAGGAGCAAAACTAGGGACACATTCAAAGCTAGAAAGGATCCACCCAAAATGCTCCATATAACTCAACTCTTAACACATGACAGCAACCATAGAATTACCAGCCACACTCAAATTCTACCTTCAGAAGCTAACCCACGGGGTATATAGAGAGCTCAGATTGGAAAGTGTCAGACATCCAGACCCAAATTTGAAGTACTTGTACATTGCAAGACTCCCCCAAAACATGGGGTATAAGGATGCAATTATCCAATAAAAAATACCAGATAAACAAAATCCAAGCAATTTTTTCTTTATATTATACATGGCTCTAGAATTGTTACCAGAAGATGTTCTCATTCTTTCATTCTTTGGCTCTACTTTCTTTATTCTGTATAATATGCATATTTAACAACAACCAAAAAGGTGGTTCACAGACCTTTTTAAGCATGCTGCTGATTTCTCGTAGCTCAGATACAGTTAGTAAACTCAGAATTTCCTCCATGTTGCTATTTTTAAGTTCATTTGCGTGCCCAATGGAACACATGTAACCCTTTGCTGCAATAAGAAAACAGTAGAACTTTTTTACTTCAAGCCCATGTTTCCATATTGAGTGTACAAGGTAGAGCAAACTTCATCAAGGATTTGAAAGTACCAGAGAGCTCATTGCTGGCTTCCTTCAGATTCAAAATTTCAGGGTAGGAAACATTGGACATGCGGAACCAAGGGCCTGGAAAAAGCAAACGACGATGATTTACAAACACTATGCAAAACCTTGAAATTCATTAGATCATCAGAAAACCAAAAGGGCTTGAAGAAGCTGTTCGTAGATGTGGCATTAGATGCTTTGTAAAGCTTCTTAGTTCGAGTTTCATGCTTAAAGGCATGCATTCAGCAGCAACTAGTATAGTAGTATCCTCCAGTTTAGTTCCCGGACAGAACAATATATGAGTGGACTTACAAGCCACATCACCTAAAACTATATATGTAATAAACGTGTTGATGACTGTTGTTCATGTTTAGGCATATTCATAACAAGTTAGGGCAGCAGATCCAATAGGCAGTGTGTGTTTTTTAGTTTCATGCTTGATGGTGCACATCCATCACGTAAATAACAATTCAATTTCCAGAGTTGTGGGGGAATATTTATCATATATGCATGTGGTTCAACTGCACTGGAAAGGTGATTCATGGGGAAAATGAAAATTCAGCAGGTGTCTGTATTGCGAATGACTTACCTTTCCGTAAATAGAGCCGAACAAAAAGCCTCTGACTGTCATCAGAGAAAGAGAAAAACAATTCTGCCAACAGTTAACACCAGACATTGTCATAATCTGTCAAAAAAGGAAGTATAAGAGACAAGCAACATCAAAACCAGATATTGGAATTAGTACCCAAGAAATTTCTCTCTTCATCAGTAAAGAGGTGAGAATTAGTTCGTAAAACTTCTTGGACTAATATAATGAAGTTCTGTTGATACTTTGCCGCACTGGGTGAATTACTCTCCATAGATTCAACCACATGAAGAACGTTCTTCCAAGAAGTTGTGAGGTCCTTCACTTCGTTTTCATCAGTGGAACTACTTGTTAGGGTATCCTTGCTCATGATTTGAATGGGAACAACATCAAGAGGGTTATCTGGAATAGAAGTTATGAACCCCTGCAAGAAACCATGAACATCACTAATATTAAATCCACTGAACTGGTAAAATCTGCTAACAATTAACTATTAAAAATGCCAAATTCCTCTCGTCTAGCAGATTCAGATGCAAATACTTCAAAATGAAGAAAGTTCAGAAAGGAAATAAACTAAAATGTCCTAGGATAATAATTTGCATATTGGAAACGGGAGCTATAAAAATAAATTCAATCCAATTGCACTAATTATTATCCTAAGTATAAGATTTTTGCAATTTAAAAATATTGTCTCTGCATCTTTTGTCAATCATGCTTGCACATCCTTTGAAGATAGAAAAAATAACACTTGCATAGAATCAGAGTTAGCCTCAATTTTAAGTGATTGTTTCCCCAGCTTCAGACAAAACTGTACACAACATACCTAAACAAACGTATACCTCAAAAATGACACCATGCTTCTCAATCAAAGGAGACAAATAGCGAGCCAGCTCACGTGGTAGAAAACCGAGCACCCTGCAAGATGCAGAATCTCCTAAAAGAACCTTTATTGCGTTGGGATCCTTAGCATTCTCTGGGTCCTGCAACAGAGTGATGCTAGCTCCACAATTTAACTCTTTTTCATCACTAAACTTACGTCCAACTATAAAAGTCTCAAGAGTCATCCGGGATGACAAGGCTTCATCGCAACTCTGGAGCTTGTCGGTTACAGAAGAAGAACCAACTTGGCTGACGCTCTCATCATTGTCACAAAGTTGTTCAATAGCTTGGCTATCATTACTGATAACCACAACTAAAGGTGGTTTGGCAGTATCAATATCCTTCCCCTCATCTAAACTTGGCTTCTGCAAACCAAAGACTCTCCTCAGTAAATGTTTGTTTTCAAAAGGTCCTGAAGAAACCACACTGCTGTTTAACTTTCCCGACTCACTGGATCCAATTTCTGAACCTGACTTCGACCGAAAATCCAACTGTAGTAGAGTTCGCTGGGTCAGTTTCCGCTTCTTCCCTTTAACTAGACATAGATCTACAAGCAGATACACGATTGTTACAAACAGGATTCAAAATAATGCGAATAAATTAACATGACAAAGTAAGATGGGAAAGACATGATGGTTTGTGCAGTCAACTCCATTGACATGCATCTACCCTACACTCTTAATCAACCAGAAATGTTAACCACAAAGAACAATACCTAAATGGGAGTTCATCATGTAGTCTCCACCACGAACTTTAGCACCACAAACAGGACAACTGACCCATTCAGTTTCGGAAACTGAAGTTTCACCGGAACGATTCTCAACTTCTCCAGCTTTCAGCTCTTCCGTACCACCGACCGGCGACCGATCCCCGTCATCATCCAAACGCGAGTCCTGACAACCACACCGTGCGTGAAACTTAAATACGACCTCCAGTTAAAGCAGAATGAGTTAAGCAAGAGCTTGCACCAGCTACTTGATTGACATTTCGTCCCATTAACAGCGCAAATGAGGTCAATCAGGGAAAATGATAAGAAACCTGGATAGGGGCGGCGGAAAGGAGGAGGGAGTGACGATTGGGAAGGAAGCGCCGCCGCTTGCCGACCAATCGGATCAAGCTCTCCCGTCCGGTTAGCATCTCCTCGGTGACAGCGCTCAGTGAGTACCAGGTTCAGGTGGGAAGGTTGACGGCGACAAACCTTGCCCGCATTAACGAGGGATTTTTGCGCCCCATTGCCGAATCTGTATTTATTTCCCGCCAAGCGGATTCCTTACTCGGTGGGTTGCGTCCGTGGGAAGCCGTTCGATCTAGGGCGCCCCCGTCGACAGGTCAAAAGGAAAGGCGACCCGCGGGTTCGGGTCGACCCACTTTGACCCTGACCCGGTGAGAAAAATGGGCCGCACGCACTCGTCTGGCCGACCGCTACAAGATACCGGGTTGGAGGTCAAATTGTGTCATTTTTTTCTTTGGTTTGCGAAATGCGTCTATTTTTCGATTTTTCTTTTCGCCTAGCTCAATTTTTGGAATACTAAGTCGAACATTTGAATATTTATGTTATATAAGTGTGTGTGAATTTTCACTATATGTTGGATCTATATATGATATGTTATTTTGGTGTAATATTATATGTTATAACACATATGTTAGATAAGATTTGATATAATTTATGAGGATAAGTACAATATAATGACTTTTTCCATATTTCCGGGCCAAACCGGGCTAAAACGGTTGACCCATTAACCCTTGACCCACTAGCTCGACCGGGTCCGGGTCAACCCGCGGGTTGACAACCTTGGTTTGATGACTTTTATCAAGGTTGTGCCAACAGAAAAGCAACACAACTTAAATCAACAACGTGTTTATCTCAAAAAATTCACAAATTCCGGAACACCAAAAACGCATACAAAACATGTTTACTTATGTTCTTCTCCTTCGATTTCAAAATATAAAAAACAGATCTGGGAAATCTGGTTCGTCCTCGCCGCTGCCTCCCAACAGCCCGACGCCGACGATTTGACGGAGAAGAAAACCGGAAAAGAGAGGGAAGTCGTTGCCGCCTCCTTCCAACAACCCGACACTGCCGCCTCCTTGACTCGCCGGAGACAGATTCTTTTTGCGCAATGCCACTTCCCAGAGAAGAAGATAAGAAAAGGAAAGGAAAGTTTCCTCCCGACCCCGCTCCTGTCCCAATAGCTCGACGCCACCGCTTCCCTGTCCGCCTCGAGAAGCTGATGGAGAACGGGAGAAGAAGTTGGAGAGCAGGAAATGATTTTGGGGGAAGTTACAGAGACAGGGATGGGTGTGGGGGAATGGAGAAAGAGAAAAATAATAATAATAAAAGAAATGGCTTAAGTGGAAAGAAAATCCCGTACGCAACCATGAGATAAAACAGCCACGAAGCCATCTTTTATTGTTTTGTTGATTTGGGCTTGGTTGTTAAAACCTGTTGCACTAAAGTCCACAACAAAAATAAAAAACCCAATTAAACATGTTTTCTTTTTTTGGTTTCTACAATTCTTAAAATCACAACAGGAAACAAAAACACACAACAATACTAAACAGGGCCTTAAAGTAGAAGAAATACAAATGAATCGCAACCATATCAAAAGTTATTTTGACTTTCATCTTTATTTTTCACTTATTTTTAGTTTGGTTATATCATGATTCATTGGAATCATGGACCATAACAAACTTGCCAATACAAGATAAGTTTTTATTAGAAAATTATTAAACGTAAAATCTGGTCCAGCGGCACAACTTAAATGCTTCTTCAACCTTATTACACTATTATTTACATCTATACTATTTACATGAATGAATAGTTATATAACGATAAACCATTAATCGTGAGTCATTAACATATATTCAGTAAATTTTGTTAAAAAATAATCGTAGAAATCCAAACATTTATCTATCCAACCATGAGGTAGATCAGCTGCTACTCCTCCGATACGAAAAAAAATTATGCATCATTTTCATACCAGTGGTAGCTTTGAATAAATCATATACTAACTCTCTTTCTCTAAAAATATAGATTTCCATCCGAAAACCGTTCCGTTTATGAAAACATGGGATATAGTTAATAAAATATTTAAAAAATATGAGTATATTGTTAAAGTTTAACTTTGAATTCTTTGAATTATGATAATTAAAGTTCAAATGGATGAATAACCTACAAAGGCAATTTCAAGTCAAAATATTCTCTTGCTAATATTTTTTTTTGTCTCTTTTAAAAATACAAATTTAATACATCTATACTAATATTATTGGATCTTATTTGCTTTACATAATTTTCCAAATAATCTATTTTCGTACCACTTTTTTTTCTCTTTTCCTCAAAATTTTGTATCTTTAAATTATTTAAATGTAATACATCTATAGTAATATTCTTTACATTATTTCCTTTCGAATTCAATAGATGACAATCTTACAATATATAAATCAAAATATTGAGTTAGTGATATATTAATTAATTTTCAAAACTTCATTTGCAAGCTACTTATATCACATATAACAAAAATAAAGATCTTTGTTGAAATTTATTGATTTGATTCAGTGATGCTTAATATCTCAAAGCATGAATTTCTATTCTAGATAGCTTTTCATTTCATTGATTGTCTAACTTAAACTTCTTATGGTTAAGTATAAAATGAAACACAAATTCAATAAAAGTTATAAAGTTAATAGGCACCCAAAAATATAAACTGTCAAGATACTTTTTAACACCACCAGTACACAATACTAAAAATCGAACCACCTACGTATAACTAATAAATACCCAAATGACCACAAACCGGCCAACAGGCCGGATACAACACTAGTTCGTGATATATGTAACAAATCCTTCAAATTCATAACAATAGGCACATCATAAATCTAAAAATAATTTATCAAAATCCGCAATTTTCAAATCTAACAGTTAAAAAAAATTAACAAGCAAACGACGCCTTTAAATTTAAGACTAATAATGAGAAACAATGGCAGCAGAACAAACTGATTCGTATCTATCCACTAAAGGCAAAACTAAAAGAAAAAGGACAAAAGCTTAAGGAAAATTGTAAATCGATTTGTGGATGCAAGTGAAAGTGTTGTGCAGCTTGTATCCAATATAAGCAAGAACAATGATAATACATCCCTGGTATGGAAGTACTAAAATAAGCTCCATCTCAGGTCCAAAGTCTCGTCTAAGTCCTTACGGGATATCAATCGCCTTAACTTGGTCCTTCAACAACGCATAGACTGTCCTTTGATAGGTTATAGGTTTCGTCTAGAAGATTGGTGTTGTTGAAGCAAGGAGATACAGAAAAACTTAGAGGATTGGTGCTGGAAAAAAAAAGTGACAGATATATCCACTAACTAAGCGAGTGAATTAACAAACTCAAACAACAAAATGGAAGGAGGCAGTAGAATTTCGTCAAGCAACACCCTCGGTTGGTTTAGCTTCACTATCAATCATTTGTCATCAGCCTCTAATCTATGTGCCACTAACAAATTCACCTAAGAGAATGAAAGTAAGAACTTAACCACCTGTCTTGAGGTCCACATCTGATTCACGGCTTGTCGGGCCCATCATTGGAACCGGAAAAGACAATCTGGTTGCAGACCTGAACTGGGAGCTGTAAATTTACAACAGAACATATATAAACCGCTGAGAAAACATGATTCTGGTACCTCCATAATTGCCATTATCACCCCATATATCATGCAGATTGTCATAAAGAGAGAAATGCGACAAACACGACAAATCCGATCCCCATATAAACAGTTAAAACGAACAAAATAAATCCCTGCTGAATGCTATATAGTTAGTAATTAGTATCAAAGATGCACATATTAGCCTCCACCTCAGTATTTACATTCTTCAGAAAAGTTGCAGCATCATACTCAAAGTCACTTTCTTCTTCTTATTCTACATAGTCCCTGCCATCGTCCTCACCTTCTTTTACATTATCTTGCCTATATCCAGATTCATCATCCTAAGCATCACTCTCCAAAACGTCTTCAACTTCCTGATTAGCCATAGCATACAGCTCGATAATCCTAGGAGGTTGATTAGTTGTTGATGCCATCTCCATCAAGTCTTCATCTTTGGTAATCTCGATTATTGTTTCTTCTAATGGAGCTTTCCAAAAAAAAATTGGATTTGTCTGCTTCCCACCACACTCCTTGTACATATCCGGCAAGTCGAGGAAAAACAACTTATCAACATCAACATAATCATAGTAAACAAGTGGGTTATCCTTTATGAATTTCTTCCCACCCTTCTTTTCGATTTCATAGTCCAAGTGTACTTCAAAGCTAAATTCACCACTATATGTACATGTTTGAATAAAATGAATCCAAAGAAAGGTATTATAAAATGATACATGTTAGCTACTGCATATATCATGCATATAGCAACCAACAGTAGTACGTACTAGTAATAAAGAGGCTACACCAACCCCATCAGCTACACCGAAAATGCAATGAAGACAAAATGAATGCTTATTCTATTCAAATGTCACCCAACATGTTGTTTTCAACCTAATAAACAATTATGCAACTGAAGTTACCCCATAAAGACAAGAACCTCACCATATTTGGGGATAGGAGCATTCGGTTGCCGCACATGTCCCACCATATTGCTTCACAAACGGGACCAACAACCTAGAAAATGACAAGCTATAGTGAAAATCGAATAAAGAGATCGCGACTTTTCCCCTTTTCCCTCTCCCCTTTCGTCCATATCGAATCCCTTTCCCAATGCAAAAGGAAGACGAAAAATGACATTATCACCTTGGTTTTCTGCTTTCTTGCCGCCAGAACACCACAAATGCAAGTTGGAGTAGCGAATCGGGAGGTTGTTCTTCAGGTCACGATTTCTAGGGTTTCTATCCTTCTCACCACAATGCAAGAACGAGTAGTATAAGAAGAAAGAAGGAAGAAAGAAAGAAGGAAGACGATGGAAGATTGGATTTTTTTGCTCCTCGCCTGTACCTCCCCTATACGCTATGCTACCGGCCGACTCTCCTTGCACGCTCTGCTAGAGTGAAGAAAGGGAGGAAGAAGAAACGCACGACAAGAGGAAAGAAGAAGGGGAATCAACTTCTTCAGAGTAAGAAAAAAATAATTAAAGCAAAGTAAAAAATAATGGGCTCTGCCCTTTTCCGGGTCGGGTACTTTGCTGGCTCGGGTATTTAGGTTGACTCAGCCTTTCTGTCGGCCTAGTTAGAGTTTTTGTTTGCCACATCATCAAAAATTTGATGCCGTTAACGGAGTCTGACGGAGGCTGGCGTCCAGTGGCTACGGTGAAATGTTTCGTAAAGTGAGTGACCAATAAGCAAGGTTTGTAATTCGGATGGCAAACGTGAAATATTTATGTAATTTGGGTGACCAATTGTGTAAATCATCCTAAATTGATCATATGCAAGTTAGATGAATTACGGTTTCCGTGAACTGATTTAGGAAACACATTCATCTCTCTTAAACCGAAGGGGAAAACTTATGATTATGTTTTTATTTCCTTGTGATAGATCATGAAATTTATTATTTGAATTAAAGAGTGTTTGGTTTTTTCCCCCAAATGTAATAGTTAGTTGAAATTCGTTGTTATACACTCAAATTCAATGTAAAAATATGAAAAGAAATATAGTGTTGGTGTGGAGTGGGTTGAGTTGGTTGATTCAAACTGCTCATCATCGCCATAACCTAATTGAATTGTCCTCCTCCCTTTCTTCCTGATCCACCCGTCAACCCTTCCATCATCCAATTATAATCGTAATATTATGTGTAGGTGACAACAATATAGTCTTTGTTGTTGTTTTGTTGTTGTAACAAACAAAGATCTAACAAAAATTAGTAAGCAGCCAGGATACAATCTGGGTGCTCACTCCCTTAGTTACAGCAAATTTAAGTCTAGTAATATGTATGCGGCTGCCCGAGCACCCACATCCTGAGATACGGAGAATTTCTTTATCCGCTTAAGCAAAGCCTCAACTGTCGTATCCAACTCTCCCAGTGAAGAAAAAGAAAAGGGTAGGAACCGTAACCAGCCGATATACACAAGTCTCAATACTTGGCACACTTTCGCTGAGCAGCATCAGCAACAACTCGGCAAGGCACAAAACCAGTCATTCCAGTATGTGTCAAAGGTGAAGGCCCGGTCAGATCGACACACATCTCGTCCCCTGTCCAAGGAATAAAGTAGGGAATCAGCAAAACGAAGGGGTCTGTCATGCGGTGCCATCGACCAAATCGATATCAAACTCCCTACCGGCAGAAATCCCAGACTTGTAACATATGTTCGATAAGGTGTTATGAACGAGGATGCTTAATGCCCACATTATCAGCACATGACACAACACGATCCTCGAAAACATCACCAACAACGACAAGGGAACATACATGACATGGCCTAGATACCAAAAACAATAGAACACACAGTCGATAACTAAACACACTGTGATATGTACTCTCATTCTTTGTTTGACCCAACCCAGCATTAGAAATATTGTACAACCAATTAGAAGAGTGCGCACTCTCTGTTGAGACTCTCACAATAATTCATAATTAAACAGTAATAATCTTTGCCAAAATTATCATCGATAAGTTGCTAATGAGGACAGTACGAGATGGAAGTAGTGGCGGGGCTATGTTTGCGGAATTGGAACGGATGCGGACGAGGAGTTTTCGATTAGGGTTCTTATTTTCATTTTGTTGTGGGTAGGATAAAGTGATAAACAATTTATTTGGTGGTTAAAAATGTCTTTTTGTTTTTCCTTCCCGCGAGTATGATTGGTTTCTATTTTCATGATCTGACTTTTGTTAGTCATGCGAACATTTGTTCCCATCTTTTTCATCTTGGTGCTCGTTTGCGCTATCCCCATCGTGATGAACACTGACAAGGATGTTTGTTGCGTTCATGTATGACAAACTTTCTCCTCACAAAATGTGACTGTAATTAATCGTTGTGGTATAAGATTAGTTTTTAGGTGTAAACAGAATGTCATTGGCAATATATCTGATTAGACACTAATCATTAACTGATTAATAAGTTAATTAGGTTTGCAGACGGGGTTTACTCATTCGTGAGAATCCGTAGACAGCAAGGCATCCCTATATATGTTTGAAGCTTCCTTTTTAATTCACTAGTAATCACACGGGACTTCAGATGGAGACTTTGTTTGGTCAAATGGGTCGAATTGGGTGGTTGATTTTAGAGGCAATGGAGTGGTGCAGAAGGAAAGCATTATAACCTTCTTTAAATTTATTTCACATTCTTCACAAATGTACTAATTAACCATGTTTAGCCACATTTGTTCTTGCTTATGATGCATAGTTGATTGACATGGATATACAGGAGTTGATAGCTATAGCTGATAGAAAGGTTGTTAATCCTTCATTGATTGATTATTCGCACTTTTATTTTAGAACAATGACTTCAATGAGAAATTACTCTTGATTGCATTTCATATTTTCAATATTTTTAACTATCCTTCCTGTTATTGACGAAAAACTCTTGGTGGGCATGTGGCGGAGAGTTTAAAATCTTACTCGTCACATCCTCATCAATTTTTACGGATTTTACCCATACACTATTAAATGCGGAGATCCCTTACATTTATAGGGCCAGGAATAACTGTATATCCCTGATCTCGGGTTCAATTGTCATCTCTACTAACAACATTACTCTGTCGACTATATAACTCATAGGGATGGCATTTGGTTGGTTTGATCAAAACTGAAATGAACCTGAATAAACCCTAATGTCACAATAACTTGACCCCCTTACATTTATAGCACATACGACAGTCCGAGTATGGTCGAATTGGCCACTATGTGGCCAAAGAGTTGAGGACGGAGGATTCGCCTGCAGCGTCAGCGGCAATTGGCTGGGAGATAGTTGTGCGTACTGTCGTATGTTGAGTAAGATCGAGAGGGAGAAAAGAGACCTAACCATCATTCCGAACCGAAATCTGAATACAAGTTGCTCTCGTACCATCAAATCTTGACCCACATTCTTCCACATTTGAGTTCGATTGGTTCAATCTGTTGTTCAGTTTGGTAAAACTAGACTTAATCTCCACCTCTAATCTCTCCGAGCATATACTCGGTATGGAACGAAACAAAGAACACTCTGCCTCCGTCCCAAGAAAGTAAAGTGCAGAAAAGAAAATCTATACTACTTGGATGAGTGAAGACGTATGAGAGAGAGAGACGTTGCATAGGCAAAGCTACCCCTAGAGTTTCGTTGACTCTGCTAAAACTCTGGTTACACATAATCCTATTTGACGAATTTGCGGTGGATTTCCCCTCTTCTTATACTCCTAAATGGTTGTCTACCCCTCGCAATGATGATCGTAGGTTCTAAGCTAGGCAAGACAACGAATTGCATATGTCATGTTATGCAATAAGGTCGCTTCCAAACAGGTATTTCATTCGAGACATATGCATTTCGATACAATAAGCATAGCAACAACAAAAAAAAAAAACCAAGCCTACATGCAACCAAGAATCATTGAGTGATTTCGGCTACATATGAACTGCTTGACTCTTGTTGGGTTTTTTCTTACCATACTAGTAAACAACGATATGGACCCTACAGATTTCTCCCTTGAGGAAGTCGCGCATTTCAATCGACAACCTCGTGGCATCACGAAGCCCTGTCCTGTTTCTCCCAGAATGGGGGAGCTTGTTGGATCCCCTGAAAACTCCTTTCCTTCCTTCTTGTTTCTCAATTGCCTTTTCTGTTTAAAACTCGGGAGAAAGTCTCATTCTCTTATTATTTTCCCTCGCTCTAAATCCTAATTGAAATCCCTTTCTTCTTCCCCTTTATTTCCCCCTTTTTTATTTTGATTTCTAGTCCATTCACCTTCTCTAATGCCAAACTACCATAGCTGGAGAACCATCCAAACAAATTTTTTTTGGCAACAATGGATACTCACGGTGGCAATGTTCTTTTCAGAGCGCTGGTTAAGTTTAGCACGTACCGGAAACATACCAAACTCGTCTACCCTCCTTTCTTCTTCCCCTTTATTTCCCCCTCTTTGTATTTTGATTTCTAGTCCATTCCCCTTCTCTAATGCCAAACTACCATAGCTAGAGAACCATCCAAACAAAAAAAATTTGGCAACAATGGATACCCACGGTGGCAATGTTCTTTTCAGATCGCTGGTTAAGTTTAGCAAGTACCGGAACCATACCAAGCTCGTCTACCCTCCTTTTCCAATAGGACATCGTCTCATTGGAGATGAAGGCCACTCAAGTCGCCAAAATATCAGTGACCGACCTTGATGCCATAGACTCTTCCAATGACGAGGGATTGTCAAGAAGCAACTTTGAGTTCATTACCTACCAGAACCAGAACAACTTGCAGACGTCCACACCAAATCATTGGCTCGACTCTCCTTTCAACAATTATCTTGCAAGTTTCATCTCTCTGAGATTTCACTTGTGGGAGCGTGATAGAGTGTATTGACATAGTCAACCTATTATGTATTATGTTTGTATTATGTTCCTTAGTTCTAGCTAATTGGTTACTCTCACTTCCTTAGAAATAGGCAGAACGATATCATCTCATGTTGTATATTATTTTCAAGATCAATAATATACTAGACAAATTTTGCATTTCACTAACAATATCTATTGAAGATAGTCCTCATCTTACACACTGCAATCAAATTGAAAATAAACCCATCATAAAAATCCAGTATAAAGATAAGAGAAGTCAAATCATCATATATAAACTAACATCAATAGTTTTATCGTCAAATAACCTCTAGGATTTCTGGAGAACGAGTGAAACGAAGCTACCAAACGAACCCCAAGTTCTTTGAATCCAAGAAAGAGAGAGAGTTTAAGTTCCATCTACCAAGCTCTTTATCTTTTTCTATACCTCTTCTCTGCAGAACTAACCTCCTTGAAACTCAGATCAAGAACATGAAGAAAAACAAAAGATACAATGTTCCATTCATCTAATGTGCTCCAACTATCAGTACTACTACTCGAAATCAGAAAGGGAAACCTGGGTCGGAGTAAAAATGTGAGCTAGGAACGGATGAGTTCTGCCTTGAACTTCAACACAATCGCCATGTTTCCCCGTCGAAGGGGAGAAAATGTACACTCCATCCTTTTCTCCAGCTTCGTGAGGCTGCGAGCTCACACTTCCGCGACTCTGTCGCGAGCAGATGTACCGATCCTCCTTCCAAACTTGTAAGATCTCCACGATCCACGCGTGTGACGTGAAGGTATACAATCTTATCCAAGACTCGGCAACTTCCTGTTTCAGCAAGCACCATACGGAGTAATTCTCGCAATCCCCGCTAGAATCGTGAAACATGGTGTGAAGTGAATCCTTGAGCATAAAACACCCCATCGAAGCCATACGGCCACGGAGGGGAGGAGGGAGGGTTATGAAGGTGGATTCAAACACTTCTTCAGTCATGTCGAAGGAAAGACTAAAGCAAACTCCAAACAGTGCATAAAACCAGTAGCAGTGTTGTCTCCTCTGGTTTTGAGAATTATTGCGATTGTCCCGCTGCTGCTGTGGATGAACATAGTTGCCGCCATAGCCAAGGTGCGGGATCAGATCATCATTGATGGTTAGACTCTTCCACGATCCATTCTTTAAGCTATACACCTGAATGAGAATGACCAATCAGACCAGGAAACAAAAAGTGTACAACTATGAAAGATGAATTACCACTTGTTCATCACAAGCAAGAAAGGGAAGAAGCAGACAAATCTCATTACCTCCGCATAAGTAATCGTGGTTAAACGCTCAAGACTGCGATCATCCATCTCTTCCCGCCACGCATCGCCGAAATACAATATTCTAGCGACCTTGTAGTCATTGGTTTGGGGATCGAATCCGAAGCCGGTGATCTGCTGATGAGGAAAGAGCTCGCGGTGCGGGATGGCGGTGGAAGCGGGGAGTACTTTGGTCTCTGAGGTGGCCGGATTCCACAGAATGACGCCGGGGGCGCCCTTCAAATAGGGGTCGAACTCGACGATACAGAATATGCCATCGCAACACCCGGCGACGATTGCAGAGTGGCAGGGTAGCCGGTCGGAGGGCAAATCCCCTTCTGCGTTTGGGGCAGAGATGGGGAGGAGGGTGTCGTACGAGAGCAAAGAGTAAGGGTGGCGGCGGATTTCGTATGGCGTGGCGGCGTCTCCGCCGGCGGTGATTAGGATCTGGAGGGAGGATTCTTCGTCGTCGGAATTATTGGGGAAGAAGAGGATCTTGAGAATGAATTGGGGATCTGAGAGGAGAACACGCCAGGATCTGCAAACGCAGCGGAATCTAGCGATACTGGAAGCGGTTGGCAGCCTTAGAAGGATGCTCTCCATTAAATCCTCCGTCAGGGAAACGGCGCCGCCGCCGATGATTCCGGCCATTGCAGCTGCAGCTTGTTAGCGAGCAGAAGATAGATATGGATTGTGCGACTTGCGAGGAATAGAGAAAGAAGGGGATGGGATGGGATGGGAATTGGGATGCTAACCCCATACCCCGTTAGCACCGTCCTAACCCTATATATCTAGGGCTGCAAATGAGCTGAGCTGAGCTGAGTCGAGTCGAGTTTTACCTCAGCTTGAGCTCGGCTCGTTTATAAACGAGTCGAGTTCGAGCTCAGCTCGTTTATTAACGAGCCGAGTCGAGTTCGAACTAGTTTGTTTACTAAAATCTTGACTTTTATTTGGCACTTCATTTTGTATATCATAGTACATATCTATTATTTTGTTAGCTAATCTCATATTATACTTTGTTGGTATCATATATCATTTAGTTAATAATTTTTAACTACTCCATATCATGTTATTTCATAGTATCGAAGCAAACTATGATACATAATTTCTTTTTAAAGTAGAAAATAAGATATATTTACTCACATACTCAACGTGTTAACCTTTATATATGGTGAGATAGATAATTTAACAACCATATGAATTAAAATCATAAGATATAGATTGATTCGTCCATAAGTCGGTAATCGAGTTGGCTCTTTAGCCACATGTTGAGACATATCATGAACTCTAAACGAGCCAGCTCACGAGTTTAGCTCAACAAGCCACCGAGTCGAGCCAGTTCGCGAGCTTCACGAGTTGAACAAAGCTTAGCTCATGTTCAGCTCGTTTATTAACGAGCCGAGTTTCGAACGAGATTTTCTCGAGTCGAACGTCGAGCCGCTCGCGAGCAGCTCGGCTCATTTGCAGCCTTACATATATCAACTTCTTTTTTTTCGGCTGATAAAAGGTATTTTTATTGTGAGGGGTATTTTAGTAAGGTCTGTTTAATTAGCTGACGTCATTGCTTCAAATCAGCCGAGATTTTTGTGGTGGGATCCCAACAGTTACTTTTGGTTTTCGGGGAGATTCTTCTTCTCAATTTCCTCTCTATTTCATCGCACATCTTGACCTAGCGAAGCCGGGAGTTGCCGCCGTTGTTCGCCTGAACTATCCTCGGCGACGCAGCCCTCCCCTCCTCCGACCTCGTCGCCGCTCTGTGATCCTGCGACCTCCTCTGCTCCTACGAACTCGACGACGCCCACCGCTTGTTCGTCCTCGTCGCCGCCCTCCGAGGTTCCCACCTTGTCGCTGCAACACTAACACGCCCCATCACAAGGGCTTGAAGTTTGCACAGGTCTGAAGACAAGAATACCATGTGCTTAACAAATGGGGGTCACCGGGAATCGAACACAAGACCTCTCGGTCACAGAAGGCTCTGATACCATGTCAAGAACCAGTTGATCCCAATAACTCGAGTTGTTGGGAGAGGTTCAATTGTGGATCATATACCACAACACTAACACGCCCCATCACAAACGAAAACACTACGTGGTATCAGAGCCTAGAACCGAAAGGTCATGTGTTCGAATCTCCACGACCCCCAATATTAACCGTTGTCTTTCGAGCACATGGTATGGTGGGCCTGTGCAAATTTCAAGCCCATGGGTTGGCTTTCGTTTGAGGGGGCGTGTTAGAGAGTGGTATAAGATCCAGCAAAACCTTCTCCCAACAACTCGAGTTATTGGGACCAACTGGTTTATGACAGCGTGTAGGTTGCTGTATTCTAGCTCTGTTTTGGGTTCTGATCGGAGTGGGATGCATTTTTGTTTTCCGACGATGCTCAGTTTACAGTGGAGGCAGATGGCCATTCATTCGTAGTGTTTTCGTTTGTGGATAGTATTGAATCGATGAGTCAGTTCGTAGTGTTTTCGTTTGTGGTTGTTATAGTTTCGTTGGTAGTGATTCGTGTTAGTTTACACCTGACCGTGAAGTGAGTCCGGGCTTTGATCTGGTAGTGATTCTTATCCTGATCAGTAGTGCTTTTTGATAAAGTTGTGGTTAGGAAGCTGGCCATTCATTCGTGTTAGTATTGTTTCTTTTAGCAGTAGTGGTTTTAAAGTTGGAAGATGGCCATTCATTCGTGTTAGTATTGTTTCTTTTAGCATTCTGTTAGTATTGTTTCTTTTAGCAGTAGCGGTTTCAAAGTCTTGCTAAACGCTTGAAAGGACAATGGTAACTTACTGTAATTAGGTCATTTGTGTATGCAGTAATGGCGAAGGTGAAGTGTCCGAAAGGTTCGAAACCTAGTTGTAACGAAGGAGAAATGATGGATGTTATTCAGGCAGTGGAGGCAGATAGGTCCCGTACTCAGCACAAGTGTTTTCCTGGCCAGTTGATTACTATTGTGAAGGAAGGTGTGAAGAACCAGACCATAACCAAGCGGAGGGAAACTAAGCTACGTGAGATAGGGCTTGGTTTTGTTTTTTATATGCAGATGATCGTGTTTGACGGTGAGCTGATATCGTGGCTCTCTGAGAATTTTGATGCCAAGACCATGTCAATTCAGATGATGGGTGGTCGGGTTCTCCGCTTCACAGCAGATGATTTATGTAGGATATATGGCTTGCCTAGGGGTCCCCAGAAGGTCAATGTTGACAAGTTCCCCTTGAAGGCCAAGAAGAAGTTCAGGTTGGCGCTTCAATGTACGGTTGATCAAAGACAGGTTTCGAAATTGGTGAATCTGAAGGAGATGCTGGCAAAGGAGTCAAATGATCGCATTTGGGTTCAATTGTTTGTGTTGCTTGTGTTCGGGTACCTATTGGCTCCCACAACGACGAATGTCGGCAAAATGGCATATCTTGGTTTCTTGCAAGATGAAGATCTAGTGGAGTTTGCTCAGTATGATTGGTGTGCTTATCTTACGGACTTCATGAAGAAGGCTTTTCTTCGAAACGAGGACAAGAAGTATATAGTGGTACAACGTAAGGCTGATATGAGATTGGAATATGGTGATTTTGGAGACACCCTTGCGTGAGGTGGTGGCCACTGAGAAGAGGGAGAGGCCTAACATGGTAATAGATGACACCAGGGGTACGAAGAAGGCTAGATTTGATACTGCCGAAACCTCTTATGGTGTGCAACATACTTCTACGAAGGTGACGAACCAAGCCCTACGACTTGAGGATATGGATACACATCAGGTTAGCTTGGTTTATAATTACGGGAGTTATACTAGTATCAATACCCACGGCTACGCCGCAGGAGATTTAATAGTGTTAAAAGCAGTATAGTGTTGATGAAAATAGTTGGAAATTATATACAGAAAGCAAAGCAAGTAGCATATTTTTTTCGGTCAAAAACTTTCAAAGTGTAAGAGACATGTGCAACCAACAATATTGATACTTTACACATACTTTTCCTTTCATTTCTATTGCCTCGGGATTTTGACTTGTCCGGCATCTACTGCAATCCTTCCTCATACTATATGCTTCCAAGCATAAAAAAACAAACATGAATAGGATGAGAAAAGGTAGATGAATCCTTAGTCTCGAAGGGCATCTTAAACCGAGTTCCAGAATACCATTTAATTTGGCATTGGAGCGGTAACTGCATAAGCTCTACACAAATCTCAGAAGAATCATTTAACCTATATTAACTTTTCGGAAGCTGCAGATTGACCAAAACAAAACAAAAAATGCATCTAAAACTTAGCAGTTAAACCCAATAAAGGAAAGAAGGAATCTTATTAATAACCTAAGACTAATAATGAGAAACAATGGCAGCAGAACAAACTGATTCGTATCTATCCACTAAAGGCAAAACTAAAAGAAAAAGGACAAAAGCTTAAGGAAAATTGTAAATCGATTTGTGGATGCAAGTGAAAGTGTTGTGCAGCTTGTATCCAATATAAGCAAGAACAATGATAATACATCCCTGGTATGGAAGTACTAAAATAAGCTCCATCTCAGGTCCAATGTTTCGTCTAAGTCCTTACGGGATATCATTCGCCTTAACTTGGTCCTTCAACAACGCATAGACTGTCCTTTGATAGGTTATAGGTTTCCTCTAGAAGATTGGTGTTGTTGAAGCAAGGAGATACAGAAAAACTTAGAGGATTGGTGCTGGAAAAAAAAAGTGACAGATATATCCACTAACTAAGCGAGTGAATTAACAAACTCAAACAACAAAATGGAAGGAGGCAGTAGAATTTCGTCAAGCAACACCCTCGGTTGGTTTAGCTTCACTATCAATCATTTGTCATCAGCCTCTAATCTATGTGCCACTAACAAATTCACCTAAGAGAATGAAAGTAAGAACTTAACCACCGGTCTTGAGGTCCACATCTGATTCACGGCTTGTCGGGCCCATCATTGGAACCGGAAAAGACAATCTGGTTGCAGACCTGAACTGGGAGCTGTAAATTTACAACAGAACATATATAAACCGCTGAGAAAACATGATTCTGGTACCTCCATAATTGCCATTATCACCCCATATATCATGCAGATTGTCATAAAGAGAGAAATGCGACAAACACGACAAATCCGATCCCCATATAAACAGTTAAAACGAACAAAATAAATCCCTGCTGAATGCTATATAGTTAGTAATTAGTATCAAAGATGGGTTTCCCCCAATATCAACGACTTTTGTTTCTAATAATAAATTGGCTGGCCTAGTGACTACGTACCAAGTAAAATGGACGTAGTCAGCATGCCATCATGGCAATCCTAAATTGCAGGCATGTTTGTCCAATCTACATACCCTTTCTATCTTCTTGCCACTTCCAATTTTTTCTCATGCAACACCAAAAACAACCCTCACATTAGCAATACAGAGATAGGGCAGAACGTGACTCCTGAAAAGATTACATGCCTGAATATATGAAGTAAAACTACCCTTCCACGAAGTTCACAACACTTCCAGACAACTAATCAATACATTTCCCATCTAGTGTCCTCTCTAACCTCCTCATGTTCGAATGAACCAAGTTCTTTTTGCCGTTGATTTTAAACAATTAGTCATGTTACTTTAACAAAGGAAGCAGCTAAATTGTCAAATGGGTGGTTACAATTAGGGTAAGTGATTTTCAAACACAGGATGGAAATATAAAGGCTCCACTCAATCAAAATAAAGAAAAATAAATCAAACTCCTTTTCATAGAAAGCACAGAACAACTAATAAGCAATGAGCAAAGCACGTAGATGTAATGATATGTACATGGACTTTCTATACTGAATTATGATCAACAACGCAGTGTGAATTTGATGCACAAACCTGATATTTGAACTCCCAATTGGTGCTGCGGCATAATAAAATAAGGAAACTGAGAACCACCATTTTAAACCAATAGACAAACATTCAATAGAACACGCCTTTCCATCCGGCAGCAACCTCTCTAATTTTGGAAGCCCGATAGCACATACATGTTACAGGCTTACAGCTAGTAGAAGTCAAGAGCTGTACCGGTTGCGTGCAGAGTCCCTGCTCAGCGGTGGCGTGGTGAAGAGAATTGATGGAAGGATGGTACGACAATTGCAATAAGGGGCAACCACAGCAGTGGTGTACTGGCCGTAGTGTGGATTTGGGGAAGAACTAATGAGGGAAAGCAGTTGGGTGGGGAAGATTTCTCACAAAAGCTTTGATAGGAGCTAGAAGACAGAAAGTGCTACAGTTACGGGGGCAAAAAGCGTACCCAGCTTTTATATATAGAAAGAATGCGTTGGGGTGAATAGAATTATTTCAACTTATTCTTCTTGTGGCAACTAATGCACATCTCTTCATGCAAACATGCAAAATCGCTACAACATAAATAACTCTAGAGCTTTACAAACACCCTACTTATGAACTCGTACGCAAACCAAAACACCATACGATACACTCTACTGACTACCAAAATACTACACACACATAAAAACCCTACACATTCATCCACACACAATATTTGATAACACTACCATAGGTACAAATGACACTACAGATACTTCCATGCCATCAATAGTAAACCCTACACAAGCATTGACACGTCAATCACAAAACGCTACACACGCATTCATACAAACACTACACACGAATTAGTAAAAACCACTACTACCAATATATTGCACCTCAATATTGACGAAACTACATAGTCCCAAGACAACTATGAACAGAAACACTACCATGCCTGCACATCAAACTACTATAGACCCTACATATTAACAACACAGGCGATCAATCAAAAAGACTACCAAAAACTTCCATGCAAAAACACTACCACACCTATTTCCACCACAACAGCCCCTCACTGTCACTGATATCCTCACAACGATTAACCATGTAACAAATAAAACCACGACGTACCGTCGCTGATCTCCTCCCTCGCTTTTCCCACTTCCACCGAGACGATGGACAAGTCGATCACCGGTTCCGCAGCGTCCACTTCCGGTGCCACGGTCATCACAGGAACTTCATCGGTTTCAGTCGCCATCAACAATAAACCTTCTCACCGCCGTTTCCGACGACACCTCCGACGATATTTGTTCTTCCCCTTCGATTTTTCTCTCCCTCACCGTCGCCGTTGCTATCCAAGAATCAAAGGAAACTGGAGAGAGTACACCATTATTCAAAAAATCAAAACAACGCCACTGATATCCTAACCGTCCCAAATCCCTACAAATCAGCGCCACTAAAACAAACAGATTAAATTTAAAAATGGAAAATTATATTTAATACTGATTATCCCTAAATTACCCTTAGTGTTTTCTTAACCATTAGATTAGAAATATATTTTAACGGTGAAGATTGGGGTTAGGACGGTGCTAACCTCGTATAGGATTAGCACCGTAGCTTGTCCCGAAAGAAGGGGGTCTAGATCAGTTCAGTAACTATGTGTCGAGTAATTTCACGTATAATTCAATAAGAATCCGCCACATCAGCGCCTATTTCTCTCTCATCGAAAAACATTTAATTTTCTTTTCTTAATCTTTAACGGACGATTTCTCACTCGTTTTACCTCGGAATTTAATTTTTTTGCACAGTTAGATCATATTAATTATGCTTTTCAAAATGATATCTACTTTGATATTTTTGGAACAAAAAAAATTTATCAGTTATTACCAGTCTATATCATATAGTATTGGTTGTACCATGTGGTATTGACTGGTATTAAATAACAACATACCATATGGTATGAAACATACCACCTCAGAAAATTCTGAAATCCAATTGATCATGATTAAATCGTTCCTTTTATGCAAAAATTTCCGAAAACAACTAAACAACGAAGGAGATACCATATGGTATGGAGTTGGTAAAGAGAGGTATGAAAAAAATTTTCTCAAAAAATATTAAAAATACATATCATTTTGTAGAACACAACGAACTCGTTCCATCTGTGCAAAAAAAAAATTGAAATCCAAGTTAGAATGAAGAATATATGATCCAATCAAGAAAACTAGGAAAAATAAATTCCTTTAATTTTCCTCTCTTAGATCTGCAACCACTTAAAAGAAGGGTCCAGATTTGATTACTCATAGTTACTCACCCTAAGATTACTCGCCCTATCTTGAGCCGAAAGAAGGAGTCCCGTCAGTTACCCTTTTATTGTTGGAGATTGATATTCCTCCTCCTGAAATTGATATTGGTGGCTCTCCTAGATGACTCTTGTACAATACTTGTAAATACATTTAATATTTGTATTTAATGAATTAAGCGTAACATTAGGTTAAATACGAAGTAAAATACCCTAATGTATTATATATGTGACTTACTCGTATCATATTTTACTAACAATGTGAAATCTCTTTAAAATTACTAAATTATTCTTTAATAATAAGCCATGTATTTATTACTCAAATTGTTCGTGTGGTCTAGTTGTTCGAGAAACAGAAGGGCATGTTGTGTTGGCAGTAGGGGCCCAATATCCTGGAGTTGTTGGTTCCTACTTTGTTGTATTGCTCGCAGCAGCAAGAGAAGTATTTCCCTTGTCATCTCTTATTACCTGCTTCGGGTCGCGATCGAAGGAAATTCTGAATTTGTTATTCGTCAGCTTCGCTAGGGAGTTTCGTTGGACTACCTAAGAGGGTCTATACTTCAAGATCACCTTTAGCTCTTTTCATGGCCCTCCCTGTGCCCCTCTGCGACAGGGGTATGGCTTTGATCGGGTGTTTCATGTTGAAGGATTCACTTCACACTATCTTCCGCAATAGTAGCGAGAATTACTCTGTATGGTGCATGTTGAAACACGAAGTTGTTGAGTCCTGGATAAGATTGTATACCTTCACGTCATCCCCATGGATCATGGAGATCCTCAGTGGTCAAAAGGTTAATTTGGCTAAGTCAGCGGTGTGCTTTAATAAAAACATCCGGTTGCCGGATCAAGAATTTCTGGCCCAGATTCTGGGGGTGGGTGCGGTGGGAGTCCATGACAAGTATCTAGGCCTCCCAACACTCTTCTCCCGGTCTAAAATGGATACCTTTCGCTACTTGGAAGAAAAACTGCTTGAACGGCTTCAGGGATGGAAACAGCGGACATTGTCTTGGGCAGCTAAAGAGACTCTGATTAAATCAATAGCTTTAGCGCTTCCCTTACATGTTATGTCCTGCTTCAAGCTTCCCCTGTCTCTTTGCAAGAGTAAGCATGATGGGGGATGGGGTTCCGTCGCTTTGAACAATTCAATCAAGCTTTGTTGGCAAAGATTGGTTGACAGATTCTTAATGAACCCCTTTCCCTTCTGGCCCAGGTCTATAAAGGGAAGTACTTTCCTAATGGGACATTTCTTAAAGCAACTGCGCGTTCGCGGCCTTCTTGGGGATGGCAGAGTGTCTTATATGGACGACAACTACTGGAGGAGGGGCTAAGATGGCAAATTGGGAATGGGAGGACGGCTTCTCTGCTGGAGTCCAAGTGGGTTCCTCAAACCCATCATTGGCCTCTTGTTTCCAATCCTAGAGTGTTGCCGACAGGAGGGGACCCTAAGGTTGAGGAGGTCATGTGTCAGGGAGAAGGGCGTTGGAATGATGTCAAGCTAAGTCAGTGGTTTTCCCCGGCTACTTGTGCGGCAATTAAAGCTATTCCCCTTCCCCGGCAAGACGTGGAGGATCGCCTACTCTCCTGATGGGTGTTTTACGGTGAAATCCGCCTATCACCTTGCGGTTAGTCTTGATCAGAAACGAGGGCACTGGCGGTCTTTGGCGAGTTGGATGGATAAGGCTAGTTGGATTCGACTTTGGGAGGCCAACATTCCGCCCAAGCTCAAAGTCTTCGTCTGGCAGTTATTTCATCGAATCCTCCCTACTACGGAGGCCTTGCGGGAAAAGGAGGTTCCGGTACTCTCTCGTTGCCCGGTTTGCTGGGCAGAGTCTGAAACGATGGAACATTTGTTTTTAGACTGCCCGGTGGCAGAGCTTTGTGGGAGTTTTCGGGACTCGATTTTTTGGGTGAAGGGTTGCCGAGGCATACTTTCCCTCTGTTTCTCAAAGATTTACTTGCGCGGGTAAGCGAACCTTCTATGCTCATGGCAGTGGTAGCTATCCTCTGGAGGATCTGGCGATCCAGAAACTGGGTTGTTTTCGAAGGAAAGCAGTTTGGGATCCCAGTGCTCTTGCGTCAGTTCCATCAACAAGTGGAGGAGTGGATCCGTTTGCCAGTTGAGCCAGTTCCCCGGACATCTCTCCCCGTACCCCGGATTCCTAGTTCTGTTCAGGCTGGCTCAGTTGTGTGTCAGTGGGATGGGGCTACTAGTCATGGGACGCATTCGGCTGGAGGTTATGTAATCTTGAATTCGGCTAGGGAGGTCCTCTTTGTACAAGGAACCCAATTCCCGGGTGTGCAGGACCCTGCTGTAGTGGAGTTACTGGCCTTGAGAGAGGCGCTTTTGGGATGCATAGGACACGGGGTCACGGATGTCAGGTTTGAAGGAGATGCAAAGATTGTCATTGACAAAATCAACCAGGCTGATTCCAGGGATAGCCGGATGGGTGCTGTTCTTGAAGAAGTTATTCATTATTTTGCTGCTCATCCGGGGTTTTCGATTAGATTTGTAGGTCGGTGTAACAATAGGGTAGCCCATGTTGTGGCTCGAAAGGCCCTCACTTTGTATCCGACTACGAGTCGTTGCTTTGATTTTCAGGCCTGGCTTAATTCCAGGATGTAACTTTACCTCTTATCAATCTATATGATTATCTTTTGTCAAAAAAAAAAAAAAAAAGAAGCAAATAAGGAGAACCAATCAAAGTGCAAGTTGGCAACAATGACAAAGAGTGAAGTGCATAATATATTGTGTAGATGTAGACTAGGGATGGCAATTTGAACCAGCCCCGCTGGGTATTACCCGATCTGACCAGCATTGGGCGGGTATTACCCAACCCGCAGTAGCACTGGGGCGGGGCATGAGTTACTATTTCTGACCTACCTCGCTGCACTCTGCCACATTCTTGACTCATTTTATCTTAATTTCTTCAAATATCTATTTATATTTTTCCTATTTCTATCATAGTTTCACCGAATTAAAACTTTAAATAAGTGCAAGATCTGATCTTTACAATTATTTATACTCAATTACAATTGTCACTATTTTCATTTATAAAGTGTTTCCATTTATCTTATCATAAAATAATTATTTTTTTGCATTTATTTTCTTCAAAGAACACGTAACAGTGGGTCGACCCGCCCCGACCTGTACCCGCACGAGTATTACATGACCCGCGCTTAGTATTGGGCGTGTATGAGTATTGAGATACCCGCCCCGTTCGACCCGTTTGTCATCCCTATCACTAACCATTAAGAATTAACAAATCAGAACTCGATATGTGGGATTTATAAATCCGTAGACCCCATAAATTTTACATCCATAAACAAACAATAGGTTTGGATTAAAATCCATCAACCTTGAGATTTGAGTGCCACATCGATTCGTGAATGAAAGAGGGAAATAAGCCTAAGTTGTAAGGAATTGTTCGAACTACTCAAACACTCAACCATTGGATCCTCTACTAACGAGGTATTGTTGGACTACAATTTCGCTTCTGAGGTATTGTCTTAGGTTTGTATTATATTATGATGTTCTCACTCTGGGTTTAGCAGAGCCAATTTGCCTTCAGATAAGCTGAACTAATAGATTGATGGATCACTATTCAATAGGCATCTTCAGCGAAATCTAAATGCTTATGATGATTGATTATAGTGGGTTGTTCCAAAAAAATTGCGTTCTAGTAGATTTTGCCGGTAACTCCACTCCACAAAGAGACCAAATTCCTCAGAAACAGAGTTCCTGCTGGAACGAAGAAACTCTTTGTGACTTGTAAGTTGCCTTATTTTTTTCACGCAGCATCTCATAAGAATGATTAATAATTTCTTGTGGAACAGGATTGCCATTATACACACATGAGAAGACATTAAGGGAAGCATTTGATGAGCTGGTCGAAGGTGCGGTAATGCATAATAAGCCCGGGAACTTAACAAATGTTGGCATTTGTTTCAAGTACTAGCAATGCAGTACAAAAAAATCGCGCTTTAAAATTTTAAACTTACGCAGCCAGCCAGTAAAACTCGATCTGCATTCCACAGATGCTGCGAAACGCTACACATGGTAGGAATTGATTATATCATCAATCAATGCAGGAATTGCAGAGCATTTCAAAGTTGACGTTTAAGTGTAGCAGAGAATGGCAGAGCAACCATCAAATAATGGAAACAGATCAGTTTATATTAAAACGGATTGGAAGTTGGCCATAATAGTTATGGTTGTGCTTGTATTCCCGTCTATAGATGTTAACGTATGGAAGAAGAAGTGTGTAGTTACATAGGGAAGAAAACGAAAGAAAGGAAAGCCTCCTGCGTGAGTGCTAATACCCATGCAGCTCAGTCTTCTCGTACATATATATATATATATGACAGCCATGGCTATCCAAGGACAAACGCAGTATAATCAACATTTCTTGAAGGGGGGAAAAAAAAAACAGAACGAAATGAACATGATGAAGTCAGTTGTGCTGCTGGTTGTTCTCCTGCTGTCATATTTCCACGATTCAGCTGATGCGGCTGCATTTGACTACTTTGTCCTGGCTATCCAGTGGCCCGGCACCAAGTGCAGAGATCCGTATTGGCCGCCATGCTACAACCCCTACCCGGCTGATTTCACCATACACGGCCTTTGGCCGACCAACTACAGCGGGGCTGTCATTCCACCAGCAATCCCGGGTTACACTGCTTCTAATCTCGGGGTAACACTTCTAGCAGCCGGATCTTCTTCTTCTTCTTCATAATGTATTCTCACATGTACGTCCTTGTTTTTCGTTTGGAGCAATATAGCGGTCGTTGACTGCGACAACAGTCTTGTTTCCTCGGGAAAAACAAATGACACCGCCGGTGCCAATTGGTTTCCGGCGATGTTGATTTGATGTTTCACGATGGAAACTCTTGCGGTGCCGTTGATCGAATGCACCGCTGATAGCTGAAATCGAGACGACCGTCAAATATCCGCCACCGAATGTCGGCGTCGTTGATCTGATCGGTGCAACTCTGACTTCTGAAAACGATGACGATCGTCAAATATCCACCGCCGTGCGATGTTGATTTGATCGATCGAACAGAAAACAAAGAAGATCGTCAAATATCCGCCGCCGGTGTCGGCGTCGTTGATTTGATCGATACACCCTTGACTTCTAATCAAACAACCGTTATTCGGTTCGCACCTCTCCAAACTACGTTCGAACGAGGGTGTTTGAGTTTTGAGGAATCTACGCTACCGCTACTCCTATGGAGATTCCTGTGGAGAGCTCCGCGACTACGACTAAGACTACAACTATGGAGATCCTTCCTGGAAGGAGAGCTCCGCGAAGGAGTTACAGAGAAAAAAGATAAAGTTTGACAGATGTGTTTCTGTGTTGATTTGGTTGTCCTCCTTTTCTCTCTCCTTGCTCCACTGCTTTTATTCGAAAAACTGCTTCGTAGTCTTCACGCTCGGTGGAACCGCTTCCTCAACTGCTCCGTTGTGAAATTCCACGTGTCTCAACCGCTTCGCTCCTCAAACTGCTTCGCGTGAACTTTACGTGCGTTGTTTTCATGATCCCGCGATGTCGTTTCCTTTCCCAAACAGCTCCGCTTGATTCTACCCGCGACATCGTTTTAATATTAAACGACTCCGCTTCCAGCCTTGCGGTGTCGTTTTCTTTCCCAACCAGCTCCGATTGTTTTTTTTCTTCCGCGACACTGTTTATTATTAAACACTGTCGTTTGCTAGTATAGCGGTACCGTTGGGCTTCCTCGCGGTACCGTTTTTAATTCCGCGGCACCGTTTTAGCTCTCCGCGGTGCCGCTTATCCCTATCCAACAAGGAATATAAATAATAATTAAATAATCAAAACTCCTCCTCCAACCTTCATTAAACGCGCGGCCCTTTTTTATTTTCGGCCAGCGGTGTCGTTTCCGGTGTCGCGGTTCCGCTGAGCCTCCTTGCGGTACCGTTTTAACTCTCCGCGGTGCCGCTTGTCTCCAAACGATACCGTTTTTTACCCGCGGTATCGAATTAAATGCCGAGACTAATTAATGCGGCATTTAATTCCGGCCAAATTAATTTTAGGTGTCAACAAATGCCCCCCAACAATTTAGTTTATAAGAATTATGAACCAAATTGTTGTCACAACTTATACCACCTAAAATTAAATCAACTTTGCCAAGAAAATCCACAAATCACGTTTGCCAAAGGTGATTTTGGCAAAAAACAGTAAAAGTGGCATGCAATTCTACTGCAAGGCTGCACCCACGGCAGCGTTGTCTTGATCTTGTGTTTTTTTATATTATTTTTTTTTTGTCAGCCCTGTTAAATTCCACTACAGCCGCAGCCCAGCTTTGGCCAGAACGGCCATAATTTTTTTTTCACCAGCGCTGCCTCAAATTATTTATTTATTTATTATTTAATTATTTTTTTTTTTTACTATTTCCGCCAGGGCTGTTGCGGCAGCAGCAGAGCTGCTATTTTTTTTTCTTCTTCACGGCTGGGGAAACAGCGGGCAGCGCCAAAAAATTTTTTTTTTTTTTTTTTTTATTTACTGCCAGGGCTGTTGCGGCAGCAGCAGAGCTGCTATTTTTTTTATTTTTTATTTTCTGCCAGGGCTGTTGCGGCAGAACTGGATTTTTTTTTTTTTTTTAAAATATTTCCACCAGAGCTGTTTGCAACAGCGGCAGGACTGAAAAAAAAAAAAATTTGTATTTGTTCCGCCAGAACTGTTGGAGGCAGCGGCATAGTTGAAATTTTTTTTTTTTTTTTTTTTACTGCTGTGGAAGCAGCGGGCAGCGCTGCAGCCTGCATGACTAGTATTATATATATATATTTTAACATATTGTGTGGCTTAATTTAGCCACATTATTTTTTTATAGCTAAATAAAAAAAACAAGCTAGATTTTGGCATAAACCATCACGCCAAAGGTCCAGACCCACTGCCAACTCCATGGATCGAACCAAACAAGCCATCCGTGAACGCCATTACTCTTCACAACTGGCTTTACACACGACCGAGAAGTTTTGAAGTCGGTGCTGGATTGAAACTTTTTAGCTCGTCTATCTCGAACATCCTTGTTTGAGATCCTACAAGCTTGACTTGGCTTTACTTCAGCCATAAGTTTTGATCGTTGACATGAAAAATCATCGGTATTTTTCGCTCTTGGCACGACATTCACATTTTTTGGCATCTTCGTCTTGCCAAGTCGACCATGCCGCATTGCCTGCTCAGACTGGTCCGGTTTTGTCAGTTGTACACTCTCACAATGTTGTTGGGAGTTTGAGCATCGAGATTTACTAGCTCCATCGACACGTGTGTTGGTATTTTGTTTACCACGACCATGATCTTTGCACTTATCACACAACAACTTTGCATCTTTTGAACTTCCACGTGAGTTTGGAGTTTGTTTGGCATTGGCCTTGCCCCCCAGACCACCACTCATGGATTTGTTCCCAGCCAGCACTGGTGTGGCAACCCTATGTCGGGCTCGATTAAACTTGCCCCCCTTTTCACTCAGTGGAGCCTTTGGTGACAATTTACACGAAGGAATCGGTTGAGCAATACCAACTTTCGCAGCATTGAGTTTTTTCACGTGATCACCACCTCCATCTTGAGTAGTGTCTGTGGTGACCCTAGTTTGACTTTTCCTAGAACAAGGTGGATGTGGCAAACTTATTTGCCACTTACGGTGTTGTTTCTCCTTCAATCTACCACGAGATGGGATGGCATGCCCCCCGAGCGGCTTAGGTTGAACAACATTGTAAAATTTGTCATCTTTCAAGATATCACAGTTGTTCTTCCTAATTTTATGAAACTTATTATAAACACGTTTAAATTTTGTTCTTTGTTGTGGCTTTCGCAAGACCGCTCTAACTTTCCAGTCCTTCAAAACAATAGTGTTCACAGGAGAACCAACATGAGAATTGCTGGCCCCTAACGCCACTGTTTTAGCCACAAGTTTAAGTGAATCCTTATTGGCAATACCGGATACATGTTCATCTATCATCTCAAAAAATTTATCCATTTGTCTTCCAAGAGAATCACAAGGCTTATTTAAAGAGATAAAATAGAGATTTACCTGCCGGTAATACTCCTCTACAGCTCGACGAAGAGACAGGAGTGCAACATGCCCATCGATGCTCGACATGGATTGTGGCCACTCCTTCATCCAACCGATATGTCTATCTGCCTCCACTGCTCGGTCAACTTCAATGCCGACCACATGCTCCGCCTTCTCAGATTCTTGTGGAAGATCAACGTTGTGTTTTCCATGCCGCAGAGCCATATTTCACTTCAAACACACGTGTCCCACCAGGTGTGCCAAAATGTTTCCCCGGGAAAACCCAATGCCACCGCCGGTGCCAATTGGTTTCCGGCGATGTTGATTTGATGTTTCACGATGGAAACTCTTGCGGTGCCGTTGATCGAATGCACCGCTGATAGCTGAAATCGAGACGACCGTCAAATATCCGCCACCGAATGTCGGCGTCGTTGATCTGATCGGTGCAACTCTGACTTCTGAAAACGATGACGATCGTCAAATATCCACCGCCGTGCGATGTTGATTTGATCGATCGAACAGAAAACAAAGAAGATCGTCAAATATCCGCCGCCGGTGTCGGCGTCGTTGATTTGATCGATACACCCTTGACTTCTAATCAAACAACCGTTATTCGGTTCGCACCTCTCCAAACTACGTTCGAACGAGGGTGTTTGAGTTTTGAGGAATCTACGCTACCGCTACTCCTATGGAGATTCCTGTGGAGAGCTCCGCGACTACGACTAAGACTACAACTATGGAGATCCTTCCTGGAAGGAGAGCTCCGCGAAGGAGTTACAGAGAAAAAAGATAAAGTTTGACAGATGTGTTTCTGTGTTGATTTGGTTGTCCTCCTTTTCTCTCTCCTTGCTCCACTGCTTTTATTCGAAAAACTGCTTCGTAGTCTTCACGCTCGGTGGAACCGCTTCCTCAACTGCTCCGTTGTGAAATTCCACGTGTCTCAACCGCTTCGCTCCTCAAACTGCTTCGCGTGAACTTTACGTGCGTTGTTTTCATGATCCCGCGATGTCGTTTCCTTTCCCAAACAGCTCCGCTTGATTCTACCCGCGACATCGTTTTAATATTAAACGACTCCGCTTCCAGCCTTGCGGTGTCGTTTTCTTTCCCAACCAGCTCCGATTGTTTTTTTCTTCCGCGACACTGTTTATTATTAAACACTGTCGTTTGCTAGTATAGCGGTACCGTTGGGCTTCCTCGCGGTACCGTTTTTAATTCCGCGGCACCGTTTTAGCTCTCCGCGGTGCCGCTTATCCCTATCCAACAAGGAATATAAATAATAATTAAATAATCAAAACTCCTCCTCCAACCTTCATTAAACGCGCGGCCCTTTTTTATTTTCGGCCAGCGGTGTCGTTTCCGGTGTCGCGGTTCCGCTGAGCCTCCTTGCGGTACCGTTTTAACTCTCCGCGGTGCCGCTTGTCTCCAAACGATACCGTTTTTTACCCGCGGTATCGAATTAAATACCGAGACTAATTAATGCGGCATTTAATTCCGGCCAAATTAATTTTAGGTGTCAACAAGTCTACAATCTTCACACGACATGGCCCCAGCTAGAGAACAGAGGAGAAGCCGACCCGGATCTCCAATTCTGGGTCTACCAATGGAACAGGCATGGCGGTGCCTCAGGGCTACAGCCGGATGATTACTTCAGCGGAGCAGATGGGTTATTCCGGTACCTTAACGTGAAGAATCTACTTGCATCTGGAGGGATCGTTCCAGGCAATCAGTACAGCGTAGCAATGATCCAATACTACGCAGGGGGGTCGGCCAACTTGAGACCCAAGATCGTGTGTTGGACTGATCCAAACGGAGTCGTTTTCCTGTTCGAGATTCGATACTGCACCAACCTCAGCAGGCAGCTTATTCCGTGTCGTGTGACCACATGGGGATCGTGTGGGGGGGCAATCTTCTTATGCGTATATCCTTAATTAGTAGTAGTTGTAAACTACGGTGTTCGTCTAGAGAAAAATAAACAAAGGAATAAGTCAACTGCTTTATAAGACGGCAATCGAAATAAATAAATCAATAAATAAATAAATAAATAAATAATATTTATTTTATATAGAAAGATCTTGTATCTAAATAATATTTATTTTATATAGAAAGGTCTTTTAGATATCAAAGGCAACACCAAAATCAATTATAAAAAATTCATATTGATTTCCTAAAATCATGAATCTTTTTCAGAAACTTAATTTTCACAACAAATGATTGTATGTTTGAACTATAGAGTGCCTTATTTAATTATAATTTTGAAGAAATAATTGGAATATTTCAGATATGTCCATTATAATAGCATTGTACTATCCGTATACATTAATGTTAGCTATTAACAACCACAACTGCTTTTGGAGATATATATTATTTAAAAGTGAATTATTAGTTAATAATTTGTATTTTCTCAATTAGTACCTAATGGTTGCCGACCATAAAATTTGAATCCTTTATTTGATAAATTTTATCCCTCCAAATTACTAATAGGGAAAATCCCTTGGAGTTTATAATTAATACTTCAATGCTTAATTATTTTATTTTCATGGATATAATAGAAAAATAAGTGAATAATATCAAATTTTATGAAGAAATAATTTTTAAGTAATTTATTCTAACAATAGGAAGTGATTTTTAATGTAAAATATATATAGATAACAGTAAGCGATAGCATGATCAATACAAATACTTATAAACTAACTAATATTACAATCAATAATTCGCACAAATATTAGTTTCAACCCACTAATAAATTATTTAGACGATCTCAAATTATTTAAAAATATGAAAAAATAGATTAATATAAAAATATAATAAATAAAACTAAATTCATCCGACCAACGGGTCGGGTAAAAAGCTAATTATTAGAAGAGTGCGCACTATCTGTTGAGACTCTCACAATAATTCATAATTAAACAGTGATAATCTTTGCCAAAATTATCATCGATAAGTTGCTAATGAGGACAGTACGAGATGGAAGTAGTGGCGGGGCTATGTTTGCGGAGTTGGAACGGATGCGGACGAGGAGTTTTCGATTAGGGTTCTTATTTTCATTTTGTCGTGGGTAGGATAAAGTGATAAACAATTTATTTGGTGGTTAAAAATGTCTTTTTGTTTTTCCTTCCCGCGAGTATGATTGGTTTCTATTTTCATGATCCGACTTTTGTTAATCATGCGAACATTTGTTCCCATCTTTTTCATCTTGGTGCTCGTTTGCGCTATCCCCATCGTGATGAACACTGACAAGGATGTTTGTTGCGTTCATGTATGACAAACTTTCTCCTCATAAAATGTGACCGTAATTAATCGTTGTGGTATAAGATTAGTTTTTAGGTGTAAACAGAATGTCATTGGCAATATATCTGATTAGACACTATTAATCATTAACTGATTAATAAGTTAATTAGGTTTGCAGACGGGGTTTACTCATTCGTGAGAATCCGTAGACAGCAAGGCATCCCTATATATGTTTGAAGCTTCCTTTTTAATTCACTAGTAATCACACGGGACTTCAGATGGAGACTTTGTTTGGTCAAATGGGTCGAATTGGGTGGTTGATTTTAGAGGCAATGGAGTGGTGCAGAAGGAAAGCATTATAACCTTCTTTAAATTTATTTCACATTCTTCACAAATGTACTAATTAACCATGTTTAGCCACATTTGTTCTTGCTTATGATGCATAGTTGATTGACATGGATATACAGGAGTTGATAGCTATAGCTGATAGAAAGGTCGTTAATCCTTCATTGATTGATTATTCGCACTTTTATTTTAGAACGATGACTTCAATGAGAAATTACTCTTGATTACATTTCATATTTTCAATATTTTTAACTATCCTTCCTGTTATTGACGAAAAACTCTTGGTGGGCATGTGGCGGAGAGTTTAAAATCTTACTCGTCACATCCTCATCAATTTTTACGGATTTTACCCATACACTATTAAATGCGGAGATCCCTTACATTTATAGGGCCAGGAATAACTGTATATCCCTGATCTCGGGTTCAATTGTCATCTCTACTAACAACATTACTCTGTCGACTATATAACTCATAGGGATGGCATTTGGTTGGTTTGATCAAAACTGAAATGAACCTGAATAAACCCTAATATCACAATAACTTGGCCCCCTTACATTTATAGCACATACGACAGTCCGAGTATGGTCGAATTGGCCACTATGTGGCCAAAGAGTTGAGGACGCAGGATTCGCCTGCAGCGCCAGCGGCAATTGGCTGGGAGATAGTTGTGCGTACTGTCGTATGTTGAGTAAGATCGAGAGGGGGAAAAGAGACCTCACCATCATTCCGAACCGAAATCTGAATACAAGTTGCTCTCGTACCATCAAATCTTGACCCACATTCTTCCACATTTGAGTTCGATTGGTTCAATCTGCTGTTCAGTTTGGTAAAACTAGACTTAATCTCCACCTCTAATCTCTCCGAGCATACTCGGTATGGAACGAAACAAAGAACACTCTGCCTCCGTCCCAAGAAAGTAAAGTGCAGAAAAGAAAATCTATACTACTTGGATGAGTGAAGACGTATGAGAGAGAGACGTTGCATAGGCAAAGCTACCCCTAGAGTTTCGTTGACTCTGCTAAAACTCTGGTTACACATAATCCTATTTGACGAATTCGCGGTGGATTTCCCCTCTTCTTATACTCCTAAATGATTGTCTACCCCTCGCGATGATGATCGTAGGTTCTAAGCTAGGCAAGACAACGAATTGCATATGTCATGTTATGCAATAAGGTCGCTTCCAAACAGGTATTTCATTCGAGACATATGCATTTCGATACAATAAGCATAGCAACAACAAAAAAAAAAACAAGCCTACATGCAACCAAGAATCATTGAGTGATTTCGGCTACATATGAACTGCTTGACTCTTGTTGGGTTTTTTCTTACCATACTAGTAAACAACGATATGGACCCTACAGATTTCTCCCTTGAGGAAGTCGCGCATTTCAATCGACAACCTCGTGGCATCACGAAGCCCTGTCCTGTTTCTCCCAGAATGGGGGAGCTTGTTGGATCCCCTGAAAACTCCTTTCCTTCCTTCTTGTTTCTCAATTGCCTTTTCTGTTTAAAACTCGGGAGAAAGTCTCATTCTCTTATTATTTTCCCTCGCTCTAAATCCTAATTGAAACCCCTTTCTTCTTCCCCTTTATTTCCCCCTTTTTTATTTTGATTTCTAGTCCATTCACCTTCTCTAATGCCAAACTACCATAGCTGGAGAACCATCCAAACAAATTTTTTTGGCAACAATGGATACTCACGGTGGCAATGTTCTTTTCAGAGCGCTGGTTAAGTTTAACACGTACCGGAAACATACCAAACTCATCTACCCTCCTTTCTTCTTCCCCTTTATTTCCCCCTCTTTGTATTTTGATTTCTAGTCCATTCCCCTTCTCTAATGCCAAACTACCATAGCTAGAGAACCATCCAAACAAAAAAAATTTGGCAACAATGGATACCCACGGTGGCAATGTTCTTTTCAGATCGCTGGTTAAGTTTAGCAAGTACCGGAACCATACCAAGCTCGTCTACCCTCCTTTTCCAATAGGACATCGTCTCATTGGAGATGAAGGCCACTCAAGTCGCCAAAATATCAGTGACCGACCTTGATGCCATAGACTCTTCCAGTGACGAGGGATTGTCAAGAAGCAACTTTGAGTTCATTACCTACCAGAACCAGAACAACTTGCAGACGTCCACACCAAATCATTGGCTCGACTCTCCTTTCAACAATTATCTTGCAAGTTTCATCTCTCTGAGATTTCACTTGTGGGAGCGTGATAGAGTGTATTGACATAGTCAACCTATTATGTATTATGTTTGTATTATGTTCCTTAGTTCTAGCTGATTGGTTACTCTCACTTCCTTAGAAATAGGCAGAACGATATCATCTCATGTTGTATATTATTTTCAAGATCAATAATATACTAGACAAATTTTGCATTTCACTAACAATATCTATTGAAGATAGTCCTCATCTTACACACTGCAATCAAATTGAAAATAAACCCATCATAAAAATCCAGTATAAAGATAAGAGAAGTCAAATCATCATATATAAACCAACATCAATAGTTTTATCGTCAAATAACCTCTAGGATTTCTGGAGAACGAGTGAAACGAAGCTACCAAACGAACCCCAAGTTCTTTGAATCCAAGAAAGAGAGAGAGTTTAAGTTCCATCTACCAAGCTCTTTATCTTTTTCTATATCTCTTCTCTGCAGAACTAACCTCCTTGAAACTCAGATCAAGAACATGAAGAAAAACAAAAGATACAATGTTCCATTCATCTAATGTGCTCCAACTATCAGTACTACTACTCGAAATCAGAAAGGGAAACCTGGGTCGGAGTAAAAATGTGAGCTAGGAACGGATGAGTTCTGCCTTGAACTTGAACACAATCGCCATGTTTCCCCGTCGAAGGGGAGAAAATGTACACTCCATCCTTTTCTCCAGCTTCGTGAGGCTGCGAGCTCACACTTCCGCGACTCTGTCGCGAGCAGATGTACCGATCCTCCTTCCAAACTTGTAAGATCTCCACGATCCACGCGTGTGACGTGAAGGTATACAATCTTATCCAAGACTCGGCAACTTCCTGTTTCAGCAAGCACCATACGGAGTAATTCTCGCAATCCCCGCTAGAATCGTGAAACATGGTGTGAAGTGAATCCTTGAGCATAAAACACCCGATCGAAGCCATACGGCCACGGAGGGGAGGAGGGAGGGTTATGAAGGTGGATTCAAACACTTCTTCAGTCATGTCGAAGGAAAGACTAAAGCAAACTCCAAACAGTGCATAAAACCAGTAGCAGTGTTGTCTCCTCTGGTTTTGAGAATTATTGCGATTGTCCCGCTGCTGCTGTGGATGAACATAGTTGCCGCCATAGCCAAGGTGCGGGATCAGATCATCATTGATGGTTAGACTCTTCCACGATCCATTCTTTAAGCTATACACCTGAATGAGAATGACCAATCAGACCAGGAAACAAAAAGTGTACAACTATGAAAGATGAATTACCACTTGTTCATCACAAGCAAGAAAGGGAAGAAGCAGACAAATCTCATTACCTCCGCATAAGTAATCGTGGTTAAACGCTCAAGACTGCGATCATCCATCTCTTCCCGCCACGCATCGCCGAAATACAATATTCTAGCGACCTTGTAGTCATTGGTTTGGGGATCGAACCCGAAACCGGTGATCTGCTGATGAGGAAAGAGCTCGCGGTGCGGGATGGCGGTGGAAGCGGGGAGTACTTTGGTCTCTGAGGTGGCCGGATTCCACAGAATGACGCCGGGGGCGCCCTTCAAATAGGGGTCGAACTCGACGATACAGAATATGCCATCGCAACACCCGGCGACGATTGCAGAGTGGCAGGGTAGCCGGTCGGAGGGCAAATCCCCTTCTGCGTTTGGGGCAGAGATGGGGAGGAGGGTGTCGTACGAGAGCAAAGAGTAAGGGTGGCGGCGGATTTCGTATGGCGTGGCGGCGTCTCCGCCGGCGGTGATTAGGATCTGGAGGGAGGATTCTTCGTCGTCGGAATTATTGGGGAAGAAGAGGATCTTGAGAATGAATTGGGGATCTGAGAGGAGAACACGCCAGGATCTGCAAACGCAGCGGAATCTAGCGATACTGGAAGCGGTTGGCAGTCTTAGAAGGATGCTCTCCATTAAATCCTCCGTCAGGGAAACGCCGCCGCCGCCGATGATTCCGGCCATTGCAGCTGCAGCTTGTTAGCGAGCAGAAGATAGATATGGATTGTGCGACTTGCGAGGAATAGAGAAAGAAAGGGGTCTAGAGACTAGAATATACTATGAGGCGGGGTGAATTGCAAGTTTGGTCACTTATATTATCTATTTGTAACAAGTAGCCACCCAAATTATTTTCGCTTTAATTTAGCCATCGATACTACCATTTATACAATCTTTGGTCACTCACCATCTACTTCCGTTAAATCTGTGTTATGTGGTGGTCAATGGTTAAGTTTGACCGTTAAAATGCTGACGTGGAATTGAAAATTAATTAATTAATAAAATTAACATTTATACTTTTACACCTCACAATTTTCAATTAAAAAAATATAATTTAAAAGAATTAAGGGGTTGTTTGGAGAATATGAGTTTAAATCTACAGATTGTCAACAATCTAAAGATTCTAACTCTCCAGATTGTTGAAAACAGATTTTAAAAAATGTTTATTGTTTGGTAACTGTGATTGTTAGCATTCAATTAAAATAAAAATTTAATTTTATATTAAATAAAATTTGTATCCTTAATAAAAAAAAATTAGAGTGGTTCAATAAATATTAAAAACTTTGTTGATAAATATATTTCATGTGATAAATAAATAAAAGTAAGAGAAAAATTAGGAGAAAAAAAATCTCATGAATCAAGATATAGAATCTCTCTGATTATGAGAGATTTTATATCCGCAGATTTTAGAGATTTGAAATCTCAAAAGGTAGAATCCACCATACAGAAAGCAACAAAAAAACATAATTTTCTATAAAATCTACGAATTCAGTGAATCCATGTCCTGAATCCTGTTCTCCAAACGACCCCTAACAATTCTCGTGGTCACTCTCCTCGAGAATCCATCCATCAAATCCGCCCCCTCTCCTACCTCATCTCCGCCGCGTCAACCGAGCCTATGTACCGGAGATCACACTTTCACCGTCGTCGATCGTGGCATCACTTTGTTGTCGCTACTACCCTCGATCTTGTACCTCTACTATCTTCGATCCGCGCCTCTCAGCCATCAACCCGCTCCACGCCTGTCGTTGCTGAAGTTTTCTCCCTAGGTCGCCGCCGCACCACCTAATCGTCGCTGCAACAACAAGCCCCCATACTGCGCTACCATCAGGCAAGAAAGGGAAAGAAGAAGGAGAAGGGATTTGTTCATTCCCTTGGTTAAATTAATTATTAACCACTCCAATTTATTGGAAGGCATGATTTTTTCGTCAATTTAGGGATCTTTTTTCTTTGTGTGTTCTTATGGATAGGGGAAGAAGATGCAGATAGAGATAGAGATTTCAATCGCCCAGCCCCAAAATCTCCTCTTCTCTCTCCCCGTCGGCACCATCTCCACCGCCCCAACAAAATCCCTACCAACCCGGACTTCATCTCCTCCAAGCCTCTCCTTTCTCATTCGTCGCCGCCGCTGCCGAAATAGCGAGTTCATCCCACTGGATCTACAGACCCGCCTTTGTCTCTCTCGATCCGTCGATATGTTGTCGACCGTCAAGCATGCATCGCCTCTCTCGATCTGGGCGGCGACGTAGGAGAGGGTTTACTCGACGGGTGGGCAAGCGTTGAATTTGGTCAATGGGTCGGGTTTTGCGTGGAGGGAGGTCTGGCCGGTTATCAAGGAGAAGTTGGGATTGGCGGTGCCGGAGGAAGCTCTGGCGGAGGAGTTTCGGTTTACAGCGGCGTTGGGCGGAATGAAGGAGGTTTGGGATGGGATCGTGGTAGAGGAAGGGTTGGTGGGGACGGAGATGGGGTAATTGGCGAACTGGGGAGCCGGGAGACTGACCCCACAGAGAAAGTGGACTGTTAATTTTTTTAATAATATTTTTGATTGAAAATTGTGAGTTTTAATTTGTAAAAGTATCAAATTTTAAATTTATTAATTATTTATTTTTTAGTTGCCATATCAGCATTTTAACAGTCAAACCTAATTGTTGACTGCCACGTAGGACAGATTTAACGGAACTAAACGGCGAGTGACCAAAGAAGACACAAACGAACAGTATCGGTGGCTAAATTGAAGCGAAAGTGAATCGGGTGGCTAACTTGTTATAAATAGATAATATAAGTGACCAAACTTGCAATCCGCCCCCTATGAGGCGAGTAACTCCATGCATAATCCAATAAGAATATGTCACGTCAGCGGTTCTTTCTCTCTTATTGAAAAACATTTAATTTTCTTTTCTTAATCTTTAACGGACGATTTCTCACTCGTTTTACCTCGGTTTTTTTTTTTTTTTTGCACAGTTATATCAGATTAATTGTGCTCTTCAAAATAATATCCACTTTGATATTTTTGGAACAAAAAAAATTTGTCAGTTATTACCGGTCTATATCATATAGTATTGGTTGTACTATATGGTATTGACTGGTATTAAATAACAACATATCATACGGTATGAAAAATACCACCTCATTACCAGTCTATATCATATGGGAATGGGATTAGGGTTTCTTGTTCAGACCATAGTCTGGTTGAACTTTGCTTTACTTGGAGTGATTTGTCTATTGGACTCTTGTCTTTGTGTATTTTGTTCCTTTCTTGGGCCTGGCCCATGTACCTGTTCACCATTGTGGAGTCTTTTATTCAATCAACTCCTTATTAAAAAAAAAAAGATCCGTCTTTTCATTAAAAATGCAACTCAATTATAAACATTACATTGATGTATTATTTAGTTGAAATCTTTCCCCATGTATGTATTGCGGCTACGTACTACTTAATTAGCGATATACACATATGTTGTCCCCAGCCACATGATTGCCACGTGGTAATGCGGCACGGGACAAGCAGCCTGTTGTCCATTGAGGTCCGTGCAGTAGCGGATCTCATACAGGAAAACGGCTCCATGTGGATCAGCCCAGCACACGATGTTGGGCTTCAAGTTGGCCGCTTCCCCTGCGTAGTGTTGGATCGCAGCTACGCTATAATGTCCCCATGGAACGATGCCTTTGTTCAGCAGCTGGGGCCATGTCGTGTAGAGGTTATGATTTATGAACCGTTGGCCCAGTCAACAACGACTATTGCTCCATGCAAAAAAAAAAAAAAAAAGTACACTTGAGAACAGATTAATCATATATGGGTGCGTTTGGATAGGTGTATTTCAGATGTAAGGTATTTGAAATACATGCATTTGAAATTGATGTATTTGAACTGCTAGCATTTGAAATTCATGTAATTCAAATTCGTTCTTTAGATACTATTTTTTTAATTTGTTTGTAATTTAAATTTTCTGGTCATCTACTACCAAGCTCTTTTATCTTTTTCTATATCTCTTCTCTAGAGAACTAACCTCCTTGAAAGTTGAAACCCAGGTAAAGACTAGAGAACATGAAGAAATACAAAGAACACAATGTGCCATTCATCTAATGTGCTCCAACTATCAGTACTACTGCAACTACTACCCGAAATCAGAAAGGGAAACCTGTGTCGGAGTAAAAATGTGAGCTTGGAACGGATGCGTTCTGCCCTGAATTTCAACAAGATCGCCATATTTCCCTGTAGATGGGGAGAAAATGTACACTCCGTCCTTTTCTCCTGCCCCATGAGGCTGCGAGCTCGCACTTCCGCGACTCTGTCGCGAGCAGATGTACCGATCCTCCTTCCAAACTTGTAAGATCGCCACGATCCACGCGTGTGACGTGAAGGTATACAATCTGATCCAAGACTCGGCAACTTCCAGTTTCAGGATGCACCATACGGAGTAATTCTCGCAATCCCCGCTACAATCGTGAAACATGGTGTGAAGTGCATCCTTGAGCACAAAACACCCGATGGAAGCCATTCCTTTGCCGCGGAGGGGAGGAGGGAGGGTTATGAAGGTGGATTCAAACACTTCTTCAGTCATGTCGAACGAAAGACTAAAGCAAACTCCAGACAGTGCATAAAACCAGTAGCAGTGTTGTCTCCTCTGGGTTTGAGAATTATTGCGATTGTCCCGCTGCTGCTGTGGATGAACATAGTTGCCGCCATACCCCAGGTGCGGGATCAGATCACCATTGATGGTTAGACTCTTCCATGATCCATTCCTCAAGCTATAAACCTGAATACCCAAAAGTGTAAAACTATCAATTGATGATTACCACTTCGTCATCATAAGTAATTAAGAAGAAGAAGAAGCAGAATTTTTTTGATTACCTCCGCATAAGTAATCGTGGTTAAAGGCTCAAGACTGGGATCATCCATCTCTTCCTGCCACGCATCGCCGAAATACAATATTCTGGCGACCTTGTAGTCGTTGGTTTGGGGATCGAACCCGAACCCGGTGATCTGCTGATGAGGATAGAGGGTGCGCCGTGGGATGGCGGTGGAGGCGGGGAGTAATTTGGTCTCGGAGGTGGCCGGATTCCACAGAATGACGTCGGGGGCGCCCTCGATGTTGGGGTCCGTGTCGACGATACAGAATATGCCGTCGCAATTCCCGGCGACAGTTAAAGAGGGGCAGGGTAGCCGGTCGGAGGAGGGCAAATCCCCTTCTGCGTTTGGGGCAGAGACGGGGCGGAGGGTGTCGTAGGAGAGCAAGGAGTAACGGTGGCGGCGGATTTCGTAAGGCGTGGCGGCTTCTCCGCCGCCGGTGATTAGGATCTGGAGGGAGGATTCTTCGTCGTCGGAATTATTGGGGAAGAAGAGGATCTTGAGAATGAATTGGGGATCTGAGAGGAGAACACGCCAGGATCTGCAAACGCAGCGGAATCTAGCGATACAGGAAGCGGTTGGCAGCCTTTGGAGGATGCTCTCCATTAAATCCTCCGTCAGGGAAACGCCGCCGCCGCTGCTGATTCCGGCCATTGGAGCAGCTTATTAGCGACTAGCGGGCAGAAGATAGTTAGGGAATTAGGGATGGAATTGCTAGGAAGGAACAAAGGATCTCGCTAGCGTCTGAGGAATCTATCTATCGACATCTACAACCCGATCAATCCAACTCATAATTTGTCTGCAATTTGATTTAATTAAAAGTCAATAAATCGTAACCCAACTGACCTGTAATCCGATTAACCCGTAACCTTGACTGACTCATAGTCCAACTGGTCAGTAACTCGATTAATCCGCAACCCGATCGGTTGTTTTTAATTGACATTTGATACCATAATGGAAGCAAATGTCTCAATGTCCTCCATTTGAGCACATTTCCCTCAATATAGCATCCCAATAAACACACATGTTAATTAATTACCACTTATATCATGATCAACAAATAAAAACAAATATTACTTTCAACTCATAAATAAACTATTTAGAAGAACACAACTATTTGAAATTATGAATAAGCTAATGAATTAAAATAAAATGACATTTTTATATCCGACCAACAGGTCGGGTGAAAGCTAGTTATTTGTAGGGATGAAAAACTGTCCGATCCATGTTTAACCCAATTTTGCTAATGATATATATTTTTTGTCAAAACAACAACCGAAAATAGAATTGGATGGTATCCAGTTTCAACAGCGACAGGATTGAATACTGTCCGATTCCGTTTAAACCTAAAAATTATTATTGTCTCCCCGCCCGTATCTTCTTCTCATCTGACCTCTTCTTCTCCGCTCAAACCTCATGCCCATCGACAACGTAAACGTAACCCACCACAACATCAGCAACATAGACAAACCTCCGCCTCCGTCACGTCACCCTCAGCCTGGCCCTGTTCCGTTTACTAGCTTCCTAAACTTGTCTGCTTTGACGCGAAAGCGGTTGCGAGGATCACACGCTTGGGGTTTGCGCTGATCACGGACACAGTTTTTGCAAGCATGCCACACATATGACTTATGCTTTATATATAAAACTAATACCAATACCCGCGGCTACGCCGCAGGGAATTTAGTCATCAAGCCATGCAAATTACCCATTGTATGTGGTAGAAAAGAAGAGGAATAACAGTCTGAATGTGGATGCTGATATTGATATGTGACTCATGGTAGCCTGAGATTATGGTCGTGTTTGTGAGTCTCTTGCTCTTGTTGTGCTCTTTTGGGGCACTGGCAAATGTCAATAGAAGTGCAGACCTTTGGGAGCTTCATGTCATGGGTTAGCAACAGGTATTGGTCATAGGCCTATCCATAGCCTATCCATTTAAATTGGAAACAAATTGTTTCACATTAAAAGCTTCTCAACTGTGCACAAATCATCCCTACAGGCAACAAAGCAACACTGGTCGCTTACTCAATAGTCTTTCAATTACAAACAATGTCTAGAAGAAAAAACGATCATGACAAAGCTTCTACTGCAGTGCGCCTCTCTTACGTTGCCTAAGAACAAAATTAAAGTCAAAGCTCAGAACTTTTTCCACTACTCCCACATGTATCAACGCAAGCAAGTAGAATTTAAAACCAATTGAGCATACCTTCATCATAAAATTCTCCATGAACAAATCCTCCCTCCACACAATACGTATCTGAGATCTATTTGCAGCCAAATCACTGAGAAAGAGAGATCAGGTGCGACAAAGGAAATGAATCTGTCTCTCTTCTTGCCTTTTTGCCTTTCCTCTCACCGGTTCCAGAATATGGCATCACCTTTGTCTCCTTTATTTAACAGATTAAAACGCCATGATATGGAACACAGATTAAATGATTAATGCTAAAGTAAGAAGGCAGAAACAAAAATGGAATGAAGATTGGATGTATTACATCACAAAAGCTATATAAATACAGCAATTTACTTGCTGCCAGTTGAGTTTTTTTGAAGGAAACAGCCAGTTTACTAACCTTTAGTTACTTCCGCTTGTTCATTTGCACTATCTGAGTTTCTAGTAGGTTTTGCACTTTCATCGACCTCACTTGCTACCAGTTTACCAACCTGCGAGTTCATCAGTTTAAGGCAGTAAAGAGATGAAAGCAAGGCCTTTCAAAGTAAAGCAAGATGTAACAGAAATCAACATCAACAGGTAGATACACAGAGGTGAATTTAAGTAGTAGTGGAAGCAGGAATCACCAAATCTTACTATCGGAGCTTGATGGTAAAGACACTTGGGTTCTGATAACAAAGAACCTGGAAGAATGAAACTTGATGATATGTCCTAGTCAGACTTCATGCCAGTACTAATTTTTAAAACTGATAACAATAAGAAGGCTGCAACATAATGTAGCATATGAACTGCAAATGTCCCGTTAAGCCACAAACCCTTAGCTACTAAACCTTAGTCATTCACGATGAAAGAGGGTATTTGTTGGCTGTAAAACCTTACAGAAATGAGCATCCCCCAAGTAAGTAATACAACTAATCGAATGAAACAGAGGCAAAAACATGGACAACGTAGAAACATTGTTCCAGGCCTTGCAAAGGCACAGATTACCTCATCCACAACGAATAGCATGTCATATCACTTCAGCACTACCTGGCGTAGTAGGCAAGAAAGAGCAATTCCGGCAGCAGAAGATGTTCCTCGTTCATTCTTTTTATTGTCCGTTCAACGGAGGGTTCTTTGAGGCGGCGATAACAATTACCTTATAAAGAGAAGTCATTATGAGCAAAAGAAACTGGAGAATTTGAATGGCTTGTCAATTCATGTTTGATTATGGAAACCAGAGCAGAACAAAATGGGAGAAACTTCAGCATGAATTACAAAACTAATTCTATAAGATTTTCAACATATTTCCTTGTGATAGATCACATGATATCATTGTCAACTAATGCCAGAAACGTCTTTTGAAAGGTCAGTACCTTGATGTGAAATATGTACCTCAAAATCTAACGATTTCCCTATTGCTTGTAACCTGATTTCTAAATGTATAAGAATGAAGGATGCATGAGGGCAAATAACGATAAACTTACTTGGGGCCATGTACCAAGATAGCGAGATCCTTGTTCATTTTCCTGATTTCACTATTACAATACACGAAGACTCCAACTTGAGATCAAAATCAAGCAGCAGTTCATTTTTATCCAGTTTTCCCCTACAATAAATCAGGCAGAATTAGAAAATTTAACATGCTCCTTCCTGCAGATCCATAACCATTACAATGCTTAAATCTCACAACGCGATGGACCTTAGTAAGATTGAATAATGTATAAACTCAAAGTCATATAATTGAAGACATCAAAATGACAAAAAGAAAAATAATGCTCACCTATGCTCTAGTCCCTGAGTCCAGACCAATATAGAAGTAATACTGTTTGTGTTGGTTTCTTGACCCTTCTGATGCATTGTAAAATGGTTAATGATCAAAGGGCTCCATTAGAATCAGCACACGAAACCGGGTGGGAAGGAATATGAACTTGCCGTTTGTAGAAACCAAGTAGTGTTGACCAAATTCAGTAACATAAAACTGCAAAAAGTTGAATGTCTGAGCTTTTTCATACCAAGTACCAAATAAAATTCTATCAAGATGAGAACAATCCCAACATATTTCCAACGAACATACTAAGGCGATAGTAGACCCTCTTCTTTACTACAATAAATGCTTTTAAATGAAAATCAGAAAGACGGGATGCACAAAGATTTAATCAAGGGTTCAACAAATGCAAGGATTACCGGCGTCTAGTAGACCCTCTTCTTTCAGTATGACAGCAGTTCCATCAAAATCTAACCGGGAAAACCATTTTTTTTTTAAATGATTAAAGAAACAAACAATCGCAAAAGCTACACAAACATGAATACGTATAAAATAGTTCGTTGGCTCCTGCAGCAGCCTTCCTTAATGTCTGAACATTCTGTAGAAATTCTTATTCCACTGCTCACTAAGGGTCCGACAACCTAATAAGTATTTCAACCCCCATTAGTGGAAATGTATAATGGTCTAACCACTGTATAAGGTAGATGTTCAAAATACATCTGATACAAAAAAGCAAGCCTTTTCTGGATTTTTGTTGTTATACATAAGAATTTCCACCACACCATCTTATAAGAGAGAAGAACAACAACCAAAGAATAGTGCTGAACACAGGGAGAAGAATGGAGACTCGTAGACACCAAATGAGAAGAAAATAAGATAGAGCTGAACAAAGGGAGTAGAATGGAGACTCGTTGACACCAAATGAGAAGATAAAACTCGTCATAGGAACACCGACCAGTTAGTTGGAATCGTAGCTTAGCTGTGGCGGAATTCATTAAAGCTAACCCGCAATGTACCTTATCCGAGGCATAGCTCTCCCCAATAGCAGTCTCTTGTATAATATGTGCTGCAATATGCAGAGATTAGCTTGTCCATCTTATCATCTCTGAGGGTTGCGAGAACCCTGGATACAACCGCTTCATGTTCTGGTACTGCGTTTCTGGCTAGAATCCAAAGCATGAATGCAAATCAGTACAAATTAAATTCACAAAGGAAGTGACGGTAATCGATCATTTTATTTTCAGTTCTGAGCAGAAAATGCACCTTAGGCGATGAAGAAGAGGTACCGGCGAGTCGTCATTTTCAAATCATCGATGAGACACCAGAATCGGAGGAACCCAAATCATAAATAGAACTAAAATCTCAATATTTGTTAGCGTTGAGTTCAAATTACAGGGGAAAATGCAAAGTTTCACTGAGAATGATTTGTGACCTACTTACAACCAAAAAGAAGGCTCTCAAAAGGAAAAAAATGAGATTGAAGAGGAGGGAGTGAGAGGAAGAGGTAGCGATGGAAGAGAGGGGTGGTCGAAGAGCTGGGTCTGAAAATCGGAAAGAGGGAAACAAAGAAGAAAACTTTCTCTGAATCCATGGGAGTAAGGCGAGGCAAGTACAAATTATGGTCGATGGCGTGTTTCGGCAGCTGTGCATAGATCTCAGAGCGGCGACGTGTTTGGAAGAGGATGTGTTAGCGGTGCCGTGTGCCAGCAACAACGACGACCTCTAAGTACGGTAAAGGTGAGGGAACCGGTGAAAGGACGGCAGGACACAGCTTTGCGAGTACGGTTGGCAAGGGGTCAGCGGCGGATCCAGAACACAGAAGAGCACTGGGCCGCATTTTATTAGAAAATTAGAACCATAAAAAAAATTAATGATTATAGCTTTTTACAATCTAAATTGTACACGACGGTATCGTAATTTAGCAAATGCATCAATAATATAGTCCATATCCATACCAATACTATACACTGTCCCAAATAAAATACTTGAGCAATTGGCAAGAAATTCATCGCTCATTTATTGTGCAAATCAGTTTTTACATGTTTCTTTGTTCAAAAGGTTTTCTCAGGTTCTCTCTGTAGTAGTTGTTGAAACGAGAAGCGTCAACACTAGACAAATCAATATCAATTTGCATTATGTCTCCATCCCTATATCATCAGTTGTCTGGTAAATTTTCAAGGTAACAAAACTCATATTTCTTTTAGTCTATTATGCTTTAGAATTATAGGTTTCATTGTTTTTTTTTTACGAAAAACCTCTGGGGCTAGAATTTCTAGGTTAAATAGTGATTTGAATATGTTCATCTGAATCAATTTGCTAATTATATCCAATTTTATTATAAAATAGCATTGGGCGTAATAACTGAAATCGGAAAATTCATAAGGCCTATACTAACTATGGATCCAGAGGAGGGCTGGGCCGGGGCCCCGGGTGGCCACCCCCTGGATCCGCCACTGCAAGGGGAGGCATGGGTGTCGCTGGAGTGGAGAGAGGGAAGGTAAGGGTACGTGCGTCGACGAAGGAAAGGCTTGGGCGGGTTAGCCCTTTGGCGAAACTCTTTCACAGATAGCACTAAAAGACAGAGTGAAACAGTAACTGAAAAAGCATAGCCAGCTTTTATGGGTTAATTGCATGGTTGGTCACTGAGATTATAAAAAATGTTCAAGTTCGGTCACCCGAAATATTTAAATCCATTGGTGGTACTTTAGTTTACTGAAACCATTCATGTTTGGTCACTCTTCCTCCAACTCCGTTAACTTTTGCCTACGTGGCAGTCAACTCTAAAAGTTGACCGTTAAATGTGTGACGTGACAATTTAAAAATAATAAAATTAAATTTTTTAAAATTGCCACCCCATTTCCACCTCATTTTCACTTTTATTTAAAAATAAAGAAATAAATAATCCTAATTTTTTCTAATCCGCAATATCAATACCCAACCTCTTTGAGGACACCCGCCATTGGGAAGCACTCTCCCCCGACGAGCGCCACTTCATCACCCACGTCCTCGCCTTCTTAACCACCTCCGACGGAATCGTCCTCGTCAATCTCGTCGACCGGTTCATGAAGGAAGTGCAAGTAGCGGAGAGCTATGGCCTTCTACGGGGTCCAGATCGCCATCGAAAACATCCACTCTGAGATGTACAACCTCCTTCTCGAGACCTACATCAAGGACTCCGACGAGAACAACCGCCTCTTCCGTGCCATCGAGATGGTGCCTTGTGTGGCCAAGAAGGCCCAGTGGGCCTTGAAGTGGATCGACGGTGGGGAATCGTTCGCCGAGTGGTTGATTGTGTTTGCCTGCGTTGAAGGGATCTTCTTCTCCGGGAGCTTCTGCGCGATATTTTGGCTAAAGAAGCGTGGATTGATGTATGGATTGACGTTCTCCAACGAGCTGATCTCGCGAGATGAAGGACTTCATTGTGATTTTGCCTGATTGTTGTATAGGTTGATGAAGGTGAAGCCCAGTGAGGAGTGGGTAAAGGGGATAGTGAGGGATGCGGTGGATATCGAGAGGGAGTTTATTTGTGATGCCCTGCCGTGCGCGCTAGTAGGGATGAATGGGGCTTTGATGAGCCAGTACATTGAGTTTGTTGCTGATAGGTTGCTGGACTGCCTTGGCTGGCAACCGGAACGAGTTCGTCTCTTTGCTCTCCAGGTAAACTCCCGCTCCCCCTGCATTTCCATTCCCCCTCGATCGTCGTCGATAATGGTTCTGGTTTTCGTTCCACTGCAGGATTGAGGCAAAGGGAAAAGGGATCCTGCAGCACCACCAGATCGTTGCGGAATTCGAAGCCATCCCTGAAGAAAACCAGAAGGTTTTCCAGGAAGGCGCGTTCGCTGAGGTTCTCAGATCCACACAGGAAGCGATCGTGCTACCTCCCTGGGTTGCTCTGGCGGTGCGCCCCAGGCCCGGCGTCTGGGAGTACTTTAGGGTCAATCTCCATGCTCTGGTTGTTGAGGAGCTCACTGTTCCTGAGTACCTTCACTTCAAGAATTGTGATTATAATAATTTATTTTTATTTTTATTTTACTTTATTGTGAAAATGAGTTGGAAATGGTAGAAGATTAAAATTTATTTTATTTATTATTTTTTAATTGGCACGTCACCGAGTTAACGGTCAACTTTGAGAGTTGACTGCCACATCAGACATATTTAACGGAGTTGGACTGAGAGTGACCAAACTTGAACCATTTAACTAATTTGAGTGACCAAGATTGGATTTAAATATTTTCAGTGACCAAACATGAGCCTTTTTTGAAATCTCAGTGACCAACCATGCAATTAACCCCAGCTTTTATATACTAAAAAGAATGACAACCATAATACTAAACGGAATGATCACCATCAATTTGAGGGAGGGTGTTATTAATTATGGGTAGTCAATTGTAATTTGGCCATTAATTCTTGTGTTAGTAATATTGGTTAATTCCGTTTGGGCCTTGAGATAGGATTAGTTCGGCTAGTATATATATGTTGTTAGCCAACATGTGTAACCTAATGATTCTCGGTGGAATACAATCGACTCTGTGAGAGGTTGCTCCTCTCCATGGATTAGTCTCTCCATGGAATACAATCGGCGTCATTCTGTGGAATCCGGCCACCTCAGAGACCAAAGTACTCCCCGCTTCCGCCGCCATCTCGCACCGCGAACTCTTTCCTCATCAGCAGATCACCGGTTTCGGGTTCGATCCCCAAACCAATGACTAAAAGGTAGCTAGAATGTTGTATTTCGGCGATGCGTGGCGGGAAGAGATGGATGATTGATCCCAGTCTTGAGCCTTTAACCACGATTGATTACTTATGCGGAGGTAATGAGATTTGTCTGCTTCTTCCCTTCTTGCTTGATGAACAAGTGGTAATTCATCATTCATAGTTGTGCACTTTTTGTTTACTGGGTTTGATTGGTCATTCAGGTGTATAGCTTAAAGAATGGATCGTGGAAGAGTCTAACCATCAATGGTGATCTGATCCCGCACCTTGGCTATGGCGGCAACTATGTTCATCCACAGCAGCAGCGGGACAATCACAATAATTCTCAAAACCAGAGGAGACGTGACTGCTACTGGTTTTATGCAGAGTCGGGAGTTTGCTTTACTCTTTCGCTCGACATGACTGAAGAAAGGATTTGAATCCACCTTTATAACCCAACCTCCTCCCCTCCGGCGGCAAAGGAATGGCTTCGATCGGGTGTTTTGTGCTGAAGGATTCACTTCAAACCATGTTTCACGACTGTAGCGGGGATTGCGAAAATTACTCCGTATGTGCATGCTGAAACAGGAAGTTGCTGAGTCTTGGATCAAGATTGTATACCTTCACGTCACACGCGTGGATCGTGGAGATCTTACAAGTTTGGAAGGAGGATCGGTACATCTGCTCGCGATAGAGTCGCGGAAGTGTGAGCTCTCAGCCTCATGAGGCAGGAGAAAAGGACGGAGTGTACATTTTCTCCCCGTCGACGGGAAACATGGCGATCGTGTTGAAGTTCAGGGCAGAACGCATTCGTTCCAAGCGCACATTTTTACTCCGACCCAAGTTTCGCTTTCTGATTTCGTGTAGCAGTTGCAGTTGCAGTAGTACTGATCGTTGTGTACCATGTCAATCATCTTTCGTGTATGTTTCCCGTCTCAATAAGGCCATCGATGAATGCACAAGTAGTGTGGTAGGCAGTAGTTAGGACATGGCCATTGTTCGTGATTGGATGGCGTATGATCTCGACTATGAACCTGATAGCTAAGTTACCACCGCAGGTTGTGCGATAACAAATGGAAGTAAAGTGGGAGGCCAGATAAATCTTGCAATGGTAAATGATTAAGCAGGATATAACTCACAACACAAATGGAAAATAAACATAGTTGTTCACAGCAGACAACAAAAGAGTCAATTTCCAAGCATTAAACAGAGCATAAGAGATGTTTGATAGTTGCCTAGGGTTCTAGCAAAATTTCGCCCGATAGAGAAGACAGCACGAAATGTTCGCATGTTCGAGACAAAAAAAAACCCCACAAATTAAACCCTGAAACCCCTGCTGTTTCTCCTTCCTCTAGCCTTCTCAAACTTCCTTCCCTTCGACCTAACATACGGCTTGCTATGGCTGTGAGGCACACCGGGAGCTGGGCCAAAGTGCTTCACTGCCTCGCGAGCGTTCTTCGGGCCACGGAGGAGAACCTGCAGACGGACGACAAAAACCCGTCTCAGGATTTAACATCTGTGTAGCTATTTACATTGGCAGAGTGTATCTAAGTAGTAATTAGCAATTATGACCATCAGAGAAGGAAGTTGTATCCAACATATAGACCTCATTAGAATCTTAGAATCACAGGAACAAAAGATTGGAGTACTATTGATGAACTCAGTCGATTAAGATGTGCATTGGTCATTGGAGATTTGTAGCATGATGAAAGTTTCATCAATGATCTCATATTAATGCAATACCCAACTACTATAAACATGAGCATCACAATTCACCAATCTTTCATTTTCCAGTCAAAACATAAAGAGGCTTTCAACCATTCAAACCAGCCTTTCACTAATCTATTGCAGAAGTAGCTAATAAACTAAAAGGCGAAATTTGAAGAAAAGGAAGAAGCAAACATACAGTGTTCTGGCCAAGAGGAGCTCTCAGAGCAAGCTGGTCGAACGTCAAGCATTCTCCACCAGCCTTCTCAATTCTGGCCCTGGCAGTCTCAGTGAACCTCAAGGCAGTAACCTTCAAAGCTGGAACCTCGTAGGTCCTAATGTCATCAGTGATTGTTCCCACGATAACAGCAATTTTGTCCTCCTGCCCAAATCAAACAGCACGAAATCTCAGCACCAAAGCAAAAAGAACCCAACTTCCAGGCTGAGAAACAAAAAACACAAAGACAGGTGATCAAACCTTCCCCTTGGTGAAGCGGATAAGCCTGGACAGAGAGAGTGGCGGCTTGTTGATCTTGCTCATAAACAGCCTCTTCAATACCACTTTATTGAAGCTGCTCCCAGTCCTCCTCACCAGAAACCGGTACAGCTGATTCAGCATCAACCCATATGAAATCAGGCAAAAGGGTTCAATCGAAATGGTTCCAACTTCAGGGAAACGAAATATGCATGGATATCAGAATCCCAGTACCTTGACGAGAAGCTTGAGGTAGATATCATTGGACTTCGGCGCTGTGCGCTTCGTCTTCTTGCTTTTACCTCCTGCCTTCAAATCGATACCCTGAACAAAACGAGACACAACGGATATTTGTATATTACGACGCGGAGACGACGGCAAACGGGAAACAGAGAGAGAGAGACTTGAGAGGAACGCAGATGCCTACCATGGCTGCCGGCGGGTGAAAGGCTCGGTTTAGAGTTTGTGACAGAGACGATCGAGTTTATTCAAAATGGGAGCTAGGGTTTCCTTAGCCGGGCTTTTGGGCTTTCTTCTCAATCTTTTCACTGTTCAGATATCGGGGGCTCCCGGGCATATTGCGGCCTGCAGTTGTAACTACATTGGGCTTGAAAACAATTATGACTGGGCTACATGAAGTGGGCTCTTAGCGGCTTGCTGAGGCTTAAAGGCCGAATATCGGTGAATCGAATCAAAACCATGAGAACTACGATCAATATAAAATAAAATTTGAAACCAAAAAAAATCAGACGACATTATAGCTTAGTTTGGCCCTGCTGTAGCTTTTGCAGAAGCAGCTTCTGGCTGGAGCTTTTAGATAAGTACTTTTCAAAAAAAGCAGTTTAGTGTTTGGCTGTAAAACTATTAGAAGTGCTTTTTAATATGAGCGGTTGTGTAAAATGACTATAAAGGACTTATAATATAAAATATAAATAAAAATTCGAAACAATAAAAAGTAGTCAAAATGGATCTTGTTAGATTTCTTTTATATTAAATAATATGATTTTATAATTTATTTTATTTTTAAAATGATATAAATGAAGGAAAATTATATTTTCTGAAATAAAATTAAAATATGGTAAGGATAATCTTGTATTTTCAAAACAGCTTTTCGCAGAAGCTCCAAATCGGAGCTTCTGCTTTTATGTTATACAAAAGCGCTTTTCGGCTTTTCAAAAGCCGAGCTTTTAGAGGTGTTTGGCCCTGCTTAAGCTTTTGAAGCCGAAAAGCACTTCTAAAAGCCGGGCCAAACAGGGGCGGAGCCAGGATTTCGAGACCGGGGGGGCCGAAAATAATTAAAAAAAATTATGTAACCAATGTGGATCGAACCCATGTGCTATAATATACAAGTTAAGCTTGGCTACCATTAGACCACATAACTATTTGATCATATAATTTACAGAACATGTTCTACTTCTAAAATTTGTACGAAATATCTTTAAAAACCTAGGGGCCGGGATCAATCCCGGGGGGGCCGGGGCCCACCCTAGCTACAATGTAGCTCCGCCCCTGGGGCCAAACATAGGCTATATTTAGTTTGATATAGGCTTGTCAAAATAGTTATTTGATCTTATGTACTAAGATTCATATTGTAGGTTCTTGTATATGTTACTTTTAATTGCGTTGCTATATAAAGTGAGACTTTATACATTTTTTTTTATGTCGACTAGTATATTTAATGGGATCTACAAACTTCTGACATTTATTATGAAAACTAAGTTTGTTAGATTCATATCTATTTTCTTCTATCTAACATTTTCGGACACTAATGCTATTTCAGATGAAACACGATACAAAGAACAATACAAATAATGCAAACGATTATCCTTCATTGTTTTTTTTTATCACGAAACAAACCAAAACGGGAAACTAAGACCATATTGATAACCAAATCAATGAAAAATACATTCTATAATGAATGATTAAACCTAGGACTAATATAACACATATTGTTAATTCGAAGTTCTTCTAAACTCGTATCTAAACTACTATTAGTTCGTAATTGTCGATCCAACTCATACCCAGAAGCGACTTTGGGGCAATAATAGGCCTGTAATGGATACGTCATAACAATGCTAACATCTTCCTTCTCCGACATATCAATTCCTCCACCCGTCGCCGCCGTCCACTCGAACCTCCAAATCAAATTGGCCAAAAAGTACTCCAGATGAAGCAGCGCCAGAGCATAGCCAGGACACATCCTTCTCCCAGCGCCAAACGGCACCATCTCGATCCCCTTCCTCCCCGTGATGTCGAATCCACGTCGGCCCAAAAACCTCTCCGGCCGAAACGACATCGGATCCTCCCACACCTCCGGATCCCACCCGATCTCCGCCATCAGAACGGTCACCATCCCCTTCTTCGGCACCGAGAACCCATGAATTCTTCCCCCACCAACGACCGCCGCCTCCTCCGCCACCGCGTGCGGCAGCAGAATCGCACCCTGCGGGTGCCGTCGGAGCCCTTCCAGCACCGTCGCCTGCAAGTACGGCAGCTTCTCCAGATCCCCTTCCTCGACAATCCCGCCGCCCTCCCCAATCACCTCCCTCATCTCGTCAATCAACTTCCGCTGCACGTCGGGACGGTCAATTACGTTCGCCAAGATCCATTCCAGCGCCGTCGTCGTCGTGTCCGTACCGGCCATCAGAAATTCGCTGCACAGGCTCACGATTTCCTCCTCTCCCAGCTTCCTCTCTTCGCCATTTCCCCCTTCTACGAGATCCAGATCGAACAGAGTGTCGACGTAGGCCAAATCGCGGCCGCCGCCGCAGCCCGACGACTTCCTGGCCTGTATCAGAGGGAGCAGCGCGTCCCTCCGCTGCCGGAGAACCGACTCCAGCTCGGCCCATTGGGCCGGGAATAAGATCTTGCTGAATCGGGCCGGGCAGAAGTTGAGGATATTGAACGGGCTCATCACGTATGCAAGCAGCCGGCGCATGGCCAGCCCAATCTCGTCGATCTGCTTGTCGTCGTGGACCGAGCCGAAGCACATGGAGCCGAGCAAGCGGAACATCGCCGATCGGAAGAGCCCGGCCACGGGTCGTGGCCGGGACGCGCGGTCGGCGAGGCGGGTGAGGAGGAGGAGGAGGGCCTGGCGTCGGGCTACGGAGTATGACTTCACGCGCGAAGATTGGAGGATTTGGGACGTGAGGTTGCGGCGGAGAGTGCGCCACGTGGGCCCGTAGTGTGAAGAGGTGATGGTGCGACTGTTACAAGTCACGATGCGGCGAACCAGTGGGGAATTGGGCCGGTCGGAGAAAACGGCCCCTTGCTGGACTAGGACCTGGTGGGCCAGGACGCGGTCGGCGATGATGACCATGGGCCGCGGGCCCAAGTGGAGGGTGAAGGCTGGGCCCAGTTTTGCGTGGAGGGAGCGGACGGCGGCGCGGAGTTCGAGTGGGGATATTAGCAACCGCAGCCACCGGAAGCTGCCGACGATGGGGAGGACGCGGGGTCCCGGCGGGAGATTGGCCGCCGGCGATTTGAAAACTCTGCCGGATTGGAGTTTGTGGAAGATGGCTGCTAGGGAGAGGGAGATCAGTACAAGGAATAGCCAGGGATCGGTTCCCATTGCTGATCTGAGTGGGGAGGAGGAGCTTTTCTTCTCGTTCAAGATATAGGAGTGGTGGATTTTCTATCTCTTCACATTGCCTTTTTGTTGTCGTTTTATAGGGGTGTGCACTGTGCAACGGTTGTTCTGTCAAAAATCATAATCCACAATTCTTCATATAGGGTGGCTATACAGTCAGGTTCGGTTAAATTGGCCAGAATTGATTCGGTTTCGATCCGGTCTCTTCGAGAATATAAGGACCAAAGATTGGATTGGATACAGTCCGGTCTTGATCCGATCTGGTCTTGAACCGGTCCGGTCCCAATTCGGTCTTGATTTTAAATTTAGCTTGTGGGGATTTGAGTGGCCTGGGGGGAGATTTGAGTGGCATAAGGCCTAAAAGGGTGAGGATGTTAAATTTTGGGTGTTGGGCTCTTTTATCCGGTCTTTATCCGGTTTTCGGTCCGGTCACAAACGGTTTTTTATCTCAAATCGAGGCCCGAAGATTGGATTGGATTGTTTGCTATCCGATCCCGGTCCGGTCTCGGTCCAGGTCCAGGTTATATGGTCCGGTTTCGAATAAAACCAAAAAGTCAACCCTACTCCGTATCTATCCACACCTCTCTAGAAGAGGCCCACGAGAAGCAAATTGCAAGGAAGCTCTCATCTCCTAACTACCTACATTTATTGAAGCTAAAATAATAGAAATAAAACTAGCCATAAACTACACTTACAAAGCTAATAATGAAGCAACCACCGGCAGCAAACTTGAAGAAACCCAAACCACATGATAAACCAAACACAACACCAAAAGAATCATTATATTTCCCAACGGAAGTAGGCTCTGGGAGTGTATAAATATGGATACCTCATTTGAGGCACATAGTAGAGAGAGCTAGAGAGCATAAGCTCCTCTCAAAGGGTTAAGACAACAAACTTGCCTAATCCATGTATGGGGAAAATGTGGGCTGAGTGTTTGTGAGGGTAGAAGCATAACAATCAAGAGCAGCAGCTCTAATGTAAAAGGCAACAATTGCCTAGTTGTGTGAGATATTAGAGTGAAATTTTTTTATCTATTTTCGATCCATCGATCTTACCATATTTCCGCTGTGCCACAACATGTTCCGCACCGGATCGCACTGTCGCTCGGACCGGACCACATAGAACTTTAACGCCGATGAATATATACATGTCTCCTTTACATATACACATGAGAATATTGACCATGACTAACAATGTTATTAATTAACAAACTTAAAGCATTATCATAACCATAACCAACATATGATTAGCTCAACTAACAGACATAAGATGAAGGCTTCCTCATATTCAGAGAGCTGTGCCAGAGGGGCTGGACACCCATTAGCCGGCCGTCGATCTCTCCCATCATCATCTGTATAATATTTATAAGGTTTTTCTTTTTTCCATGTAGTATTTTATTTGGAGTATAGTTGATTTTTATGTGAGAAAACAAGTAACAGAGAATCTTCATATTTTATATACATATATATAATTCTGGGCTTATCTGTTTATTGCTGAATGCAGGGACGGCAACATGTACGAGGATAGGTGGGTTTTCTTATATATATCATTTTCGAATTACGATTTTAATGTAATCATCGTATCGACTTTGTTGTAGAGTTTGGTTTGCAACTTCTGTTTGTTCTTTTGTGTAGTGTTGGTTGTCTGTTTTAGTTTTTGGGGGTTTCCTCTGCCTCTGTTGGTGGTGGTATATGTTTGTTTGACAAATGGCTCCTTGTCTCATATAGTCATATATGATGAGGTTGGGTCCTCTGTCGACTCTCTATTGTATTTCTTATACTCTGATTTTTCTGTTGATTCAGTTGCTTGTATTACTAAATTTCACAACAAGGACAAAGCTGAATAGCTGATACAATTAGGAGATATGGGTATTTTCCGGCGAAGAAATTTTTGTACTGATATTAACGATTGATTGTAACTTCTTCGATCAGCAATTCTAAACACGGTTTACATCTCTCTACACAGATTTCGAACGAGGGTGTTTGATGATTTTGATGGTTGATAAAACTAAGTTAAATTAGTCTATTCCTACTGAAATTTAGTGAGAGCTTCAAAAACTAAAAATTACAACTACGACTACATTGCAGAGAAATGATAGAATTTAACATGTGTTGTGACTAGCACGAGTATCCGAGTCTGGAAACAAAACAACAAACAATGCTATGGAAAAGCATTCGTCAAAAGATTCATCGTCTTTGTCCGAAGCAACGAAGATCACTTCGAAATCTGCTTTACTCGCCGGGAGCTCTTCATAGGCTTCCAGCAAAGAGTAGGGTGAATCCGTCACTAGGTTTGCACCCAGAGGCAGAGAAGTACAATCTCAAAGGGCTTACCAGCCAAACTATACCAATTTTTCAGTTTCCAAACTAAAAAATTGAGAACTTTACATTTCTACTTTCTATTACTATTATTGTAAGAAACATGACCATTGCAGTCATTATTCATTATACACCCAAAAATGGTAGAACAAGTATTCTTTACGTTTACAATGCTAATCACAAAAATTCTTTTACCCTATGAATGAATTTCTCCCAACGAGAAATGATGCTGGTAATGGTTGTGTGGATCTCCAGCCATAAACGTGAAGGTCAAGCAATCAGAGCGCTGACGATGGGGGCGTATATGAATGGCGTAGATCGAGTGGCAGCAGTTTGAACCAGTAGCAACAGCTGCAGCCAGAGTCTTTGTCCTGAGGACGACGGAAGCAACCCACGTATTCGGTCCTACACAGGTAGGTCAAGTAGTTGGCCGTGTCATTGTAGTTAAACCGCGTCCTCCTGCTGGCATTGGTACCCCGAATCCATCATCTTCCGTTTCTCCCTCCTCTACCAAAGAAGCTGCAGAAAAATAATCAACGAAATCTCGTTGAAAAGCCTCACAGATGAAAGAAATACACCCACAAAAATAATCAACGAAATCTCGAAATCTAGCATAGGTGCGTACCGGTCACATCCTCCCCAGCCTGAGCGCCAGCAACCCCGATGCAGGAATATAGAGAATCTTCGTCCACTTTCAACTGCTCGTAGGCAAGATATACGTCTCCAATGGTTGCAGCTTCGTAGAGCCAAATGAGATCTTTGATGCATGAAATATCCTGAAGGCAAAGCGAACAGAAGCAGAGTGTTATTCATGGCATCGCCAAACACGTTTTCTTTAGTAATAACTGAACCACGCACTAAATAGTAATAAGCGATGGCTTGATCTGGATTAGCCGCAATTCGAGATCGTCGGTCTTACCTTCCTAGGGACTGAAGAAGCTTGCAAATGGGCCATCAATCCTAGCCAGTAGGCATTGGACTTTATCTCGGCTTCATGTCTCATAAGGAGGGTGCGCTTCGCCTGCCAAAACCACCAAATAGTTTCCATCAAACCCTACCTTCAACAAAAACTACCAACTGAAGTAAGAACCCTGATAAATGAAGACCAACCCTCTCCAACTCCCTCGGAGCTATTTTGTTGCTGTGCAATCCTCTGAGAACGCTTTTGCACGCTTCAACAGCTTTGTGTACCTGGTTTGTTAATGAAATCAAGCTGATAAATCATTTGGAGAACATCAGAACAATATACAGCATCTCACAGGAAAGTTTTAGAAACCAAGAACCCACCTTGCTTGGAGTTGAAGTGACAGATACCACGTACCAACCGAGGTTAAGCCTATCAAATAGGCTCAACTCGAATGAAACGTCATACGTCAGTCCCAGGGAGTCCCGAACTGTGGTAAATAGCCTGCCACAGAGTAAATCCAACATTGTTTTCAACAGTTAATTTGAACAGTTAATATTTCTTTTATCTGCATCAGTTAGCAAAGATGTGATCTTGTTCGTTTTGAAACATTAGTCAATTTCTCAAACATGAGAAATTTGTGCTCTTAAATGAAGTCCGCAATTATTGTAGGATAGTTTTTTTTTTTTTTGGATGAAGGTGACCTCATTATATTATATTGCAAAGAAAGTAGAAGAGACAAAAAGAAGAAAAAAAAAGTAAGACCAAAGAAACAGAGGGATTCAAAGGCAACACTACACTACCCAGAAAACCCTCAAAAAACGCAGACCAACAAACCGATTACACCAAAAGACCCAGGCTGCCATGACTAGAAAGTCCACAAACAAAACAATGCTCCCTCAAGAACAGGCAGCAGCAAGCCTTCAGGAAGGAACAGCAAGAAGTAGCGCTCAATAGAAGCAAAATCATGTCTGATAGTTCAGAGCACCAATATTCAGATTCCCTATGTTAATCAGATCTTAACTAGATCATGTGTCTGTAGAGGTATGCCTAATACTGTAATACACGATTTTACTGAAAACGCCAGCTAAACAAGAAAATAAAAAGCAAATTACCAACCACCACAAAAAAAATAGGAGAAGAGCAACAAGTGCAATATCAGCATCAATTACCTTGAATTTATAATCTCAGCCAGCAGGCCCATTGTTATGCCGAAAAATAAGGGGTGGCTGCGTAGTTTCATTTGTAATTCCTTATGGGCATCCTTCCCTTCCGTAGATTGTTCCTCTACAATAATATAATACATTGTCACGAACCGGCTATGAGAAACAATTCTGACAAGTATATATACTTTACACAACCAAATTAGCCACCAGCCAAGACAAGAAATGCCAAGGAGACAAGGAACATGTGTGGTTCGACAATGAATTGTGACAAACGGTAGATGGAGACATTCAACACACATTTCATTAAAACTTGGGCCAGCATTCACTACATGAAAAAAAAAAAAGGATAACAGTCACTTTGTTGAGTTAGATACTCGATGCTTCATCATCCCAACAAAGTACGTTGCTCCTTAATTATTCTAGCATATATAATTTGGAAAATTCTTCATACTTTTCCGATAAAGAAGTGATTAGAAAACCATAAATGCCTACTAACATCACATGGAGAACAGGCAGAAACTGACCTGATGAGACGCTTGTATCATTGATTGACTGAAACAGGTCTTCTCCATCTACAGTTAGACCCCAACGGTTTGGCGCAGGACCGGCAATATATGCGCAAGCCCTCTCATCTGTATCCTTCAGGAACACCTGTTTCAGTATGAAATATTTCTTGGTCATATGTAGGAAGTGTGTTAATCTTAAAGACAAGCCAAACCAAGCTTCTCCACTTTCTAGCTGCTGGTAATGAAATTCAAATCTCAAGCTAGCATCTGACACGATCAGAAAGTAGTCAAGGCTGGTTAATGTCGTTAAAACCCCATAACAAGCAGTAGCACTTAAAATCTAGTCAGATGCCAACACAGACCTCAAATAAAGAACATCAGATAATGGCTCTCCAGCATACAGGGTCCATTTTAAAATGTAAGGAGACTAAAAGTACAATCAAATTGTGGACGCCACTCTCAAAACTTCTTGAGGCTTGGACCCAATTTTAATACAAACCCTCCTCCAAATAGGTTAACTTGCATAAGATGCTTTTTCTCATTCGCACCAGAGTTGAAACAACTCATGATACCTACTTTCACCAATATATAAATGCAAGACCCACTCTAATACATCTTGAAATGGATTAAAATATGATAAAGAGTAGCAGGGGCCATCATCAGCCAACAACAAACAGCTAGAGGAAAACATAAACATTGTGCTCCAAAGAATTAGAAACACAAGACACAAACTACACTATCAGCATACACAAACTTAACCAAACAAATTTCAGTTCTCACTTGTTGCGACTGCAGGTTGGAAGCCGAGGGTCGAAACAAGACTGGAGTAGTTTGTTTCTGACTGCTAGAACTCCCCGTTACTCTAACTGTCCCCAGGAAATCAATAATGGAAGATTCAATCTCCTCCTCGGTAAAATCTCCCACAATACTTACCTGAAAGATAACAAGGGCATAAATTCAAAGAACTGAATGCATCTACAAGTAACCAATGAGAAAAGGCAAAGTTAACCACCCACCTCCATGTTATCGCCAACAAACTGATTCATCACAGCATCTTTCACAGAATCCAAATTCAAATTCTGTAGTGATTGTGGTGATGGTTCAATAAATCTCTCATCCCCGTTTAACATTGCTGTCATGAGTTTGTGAGCGGTTGCCCGTTCCAAGCTTTTGGGAATTGACCGGTAGTAGGACAGATACAATTGCCTTGCTCTATCAAAGGCATCATCCAACCAAACACTATGCTGCAGTTCAACAATAAAAATGAGAAATTGAGAAAACGCAGGTCAGTTATGTAGAATCCAATCAGAGCAGTAAATCCAATAAAATCATATAGCAATCCAGGAACCATCAAGAAAAAGAAATTAGAATAAATGCTAAGACATAGAGGCAGCGGGAAATGGCAGGCACACCTCAAGCACCATGTGAAGTAACTCAAAAGCTGCTCGCATCCCATTGTCTCGTAGTGTAAACCGGAACTCCATACAAATGAACTCTTCAGTCGACTCCAGAGAGCAGTTTATTAGGTGATTCACACAAAAAAGTTCTACCTGTTGCAGCAAATATGAGTAAGGCATCCAATTAAGCTATAATATGGAGGAAAACCCTGCGGAGAAGCACAAGCTGAAAAGGCAAGTCTGATCCCTAGACTTCAACAAGTGATGAACAAGAAAGTGCTTGCGGTCAATGATTTAACACATTGACATAAAAAATAACAAATTATTCAGAAACGAAGCTTGCAACCCAAAATGGTTAATACTTACAACAAGCACTCTGGCAGCAAGTTTAACCACTACAACTTAGATTCCATGTGACAAGCAGATACCTCCAGAAATAAAATGTTCCACATACAAGTCGATGAACTATATAATCCAGCACCTATATGCTTTCATAAATTCTTGCTTGAAAAAGCTGTACATAGTGAAACTACGATACAGGGTCATCCAAAGCTATTTTCCTTATGCTCTCACATTTCATATGTTTATGGACAATTGGAAAATGATAAATTCAATGCATGTGTGGCAAAAGATTGTTTTAGGATCTTCTAACTTCCTAATAACAAGGATTCTTGCCACATGGACCCCTCAGAGTTTAAACGAAAGATAAATCTTCCTGCATCAGATTATAACTCACCAGAGGGTACCTGGTCTACTTTCTGACACAGTTTCTGACAGGAATGGGGAAACAGAGCCATAACACTCAAACATGCATTTTCCTAAGTCATTCTGGAATATGATTTGACATTTCATTTCTGTATTACAGATATTTAAATAACAGAGGACTAAAACAGCTAGTATATGGAATAACTCATACTAATGAAGTATATACGATCGTTTTGAGTGGAAAGGGTTGTGAAGGATAGACTGAAAGAAATAATCGTAATATAGTTCACCTACTTGTTCTCTTGAGTAGTTTCCAACACGACCTCCCTCACTAAGAGTTCGAACACCGACGATCACAGATCCTTTTGAATCCAAACCTTCTTCTGCTCGCCCTCCACCAACAATAAGTCGCATTACACCGCCACGAGATTCAGATTTGGAGATCTGTATAACATTTTGAACAAAGAATTTGTCAGCTTAGATTTAGATAACTAAATGCCTGGAACATTACTCTGCGCAGACATATATTTAGAACCGCAAACACATCAAACAGGAATGATAAGGAAACTGGTCCCGTGAAGTTCTTATGTTTTGAGCTGACTTGAAAAAACCAAATAGACTAAAACAAGTACCTTGTAGTTGACAGCCATTCCATTTGACAGGCGGCACTGAGTGATCCCTGTTTCAGGGTCATGCAATTTGGTGACATTTAGTTTTGGATCTAAAGGAATGAAGGAAGGACTGCGTTGTAATCTCAGCTCCTCTAACTGTGATGAAGATATCAGCTCCTTCGGTACTTCAAGCTGCATAGACAAGTATTTATTCCGAAATTTTCGTTATGGACAATTAATGGCCTCAAATCGACCATCATAATATTGTCCATGGGAGAGTTTGATATTATAAAGGGCTCAAGTGGATCTTGATGGCCAATGTTTGACAACTCATATCAGCAGGAAGCAATCTTTCAATGCAGGTAGCTATCTTTCAATAAAGAAAGTTGTGACTTCTAAGGATCACGTGCTGAACACTATGGGCAGTTTAGAGTTATTGTGCTAACATTTGATCTGTTACATGGAGAGAGAGTTAAAAGAAAGAGTACCTCTGGTTCAGCCTCTATGGGTTGCTCCAACCCAAACTTTATGGCTTCTGTAATTTCAACAGGAGATATCTTGAACTCAGTTTCCCCCACTCCTTCAATGTGCACTTTCTTAGGTACACATGCAACAATAGCTGCAGGAACAGGTGCACTAGGCTTTCCGTGATCAGAAATAAATTCCAGTACCTCAGCGCCAACAGCATTAACCTACAGGACCAACAAAGTAGAGGGTTACTAATTTATAATAGCAAGCAACCCGATGAAAAGACCACTTAACAGTATAAGCAATAGATCTGATCCAGAAGCTACATGACAAAAGAAATGTTGATAACAGCAGATGATAATTGATATGTATGATGAAGACTATCCATATAAGTTCTTATAATGACTAGATGGAAGATGCCAGATTCCCATAAGTCAGCAACTAAGCATTCATGATTCTTGTATCCCCTAAATGATCAATAATTCAATATGCTTTATTAATTAACAAACTGCAATTGTCATGTCATGGACAAAATCATTGTCAAGAGTAAAGTCACATGCATTATTGTTGGCATAAGATGGTTCATGTAAATTACTTCTTCAAGAGTAACGGTCCCAGCAACAGCAACCAAACTTGCATGGCCTTGTTTCTGGTCCATTACAGTGTGCCCCAGAGCATCACTCTCCATAATGAACTCCAAATTATCAACTGATGACACGTTATCTATCATGGCAGCTAGATGTTCACTGTCCTTCAGAAGGGCATCCATGTAGCGAGTTAATTCACCTTTGGTAACGCCAAACTCTTTCAGCCTTCGGACCTGCATCGAAATAAAAGGTTGAGCATGTCACTAAGAAGTCCATAGCAACACATTAATAGAACACGGTTCTAGAAGATAATATTCAGGAAACAGAAGCAGAAAACAGATGCACTAGTCTCACAAGGAACTCGGCACGCCGACACTTCCAAATGAAAAGCATAAATTACCAATGCAGATATTGTATCATATACAATAAAACCATCATATTAGCAATCTAACGAGTTAAGCCACCTATGGAAAGGAAAACAGGGGAAATAACGACTGCAAACCTCTTGGACAGCAACTCTTATTGCACTTTGCCAATTCTTGGGTTCTGCGGTAACTGTTAGAGTTGTAACAGTACAACCTTCCCTTCCAGAATCACTGTGATCCAGTTCTATTGAAGTAAACGGCGGATTTGAACTCTGGAAATCATGTCGGTCAGTTAAAAAAGGCGACAAACACAAAATCCAGCCAAATAATTATATAAAAAAGGCAGAAGCCACTAGCCGAACAGACCTTGTATCTTGTGTTAATCCTAAAATGAAGTGCAGATAGAAAAATCCTTTTCATCAAAACATTACGCAAATCACCATAAGTTTGAACTTTGTTCACCGGAATCTGCAACAAGAAACAAGTATCACAAGTCACATATAGTTTCTCTTGAAAAAAGCTCTTGTTAACATAGTGGCAAAAGGAAGGCATCAGTAGTACTTCATTGCTGTCCTGCATTTTATAACAGAATGTGAAGAACCAGCACCTTGGTGCATTGTGTTCTAGAACCCAATTACCCTAGAAATATATTAATTGACCCGTTTTTCTTTTCTTTTCTTTTCTGATTCCTCTCAATTAAATTTGCCATGTTGCACTAGTTATCTCTTGTTATGACGTATCATTCAGCTAACCAAATAGATCAAACCAAATTCTCAATAACTCTACTTATTGAAGATAGTCTACGAATTTAATTTGGTTCAACAAAATTAACATTAACCTTTCCCGATCAAAATGCCAAAACAGAAGTGGAGAGTAGTCCTTCAAAGGTGGAGAAAAGTGTTAGTTCCATACCTTGCAGAACAAATTAATTGAGAAATTTTGTAGCAACTCATGTTGAAATATTTGAGGGGGCTTCAAATATGCCTTGCTACCAGGAAAGGACCAATTATGCTTCACAGGAGGCCGAGATGAATGCCTTTCTCTTTTTACATTACTGGATTGATCTACCGAAGTAGATGATTGGGGTTGGCTTCCAGGCATCCCAACTGAGAGCTTTGGAACAAGGAAACTAGCCACTGCTTCAAATGCATTAGGTGCAGGTGTGGGAGCTGCCTCATTTTCACCAGCTTGCTCAAAGACAGTCTGCATTAAGATAACCAATTACAACTTATACTACTTATTTAATAGCATTACAACTGTTGCCGGACAAACATTAAGTTAACCAACCATCTTCTTATCCATTTCACATACCTCAATCTGATTGATGGTCATTGATACATTATCAATGTCGCCAACAATATATAGGGTTGCATTAGCAGGGTAGTACCAACGTTCATGAAATTTCCTAATCTTGTCAGCATCCCACTTCTTAATCTGCTCCGCCAATCCAATCGGGAACCTTTTGCTCAGCTTGTTTTCGGAATGCAGATGCTGCAATAGCTGCAAAGCATACCATAGAAACATCAGGTATTGATAAGAAATACTACATTGCTAACCATATAAACTTAGTAAAAGAACTTGATACCTGACAATCAACACGATATTCAATTGTGTTCATCATTTGTAGTTCTGAAAGTATAGCACGCCGCTCTTTTTCCACTCGAGCAGCAAGGAATTTTGGTTGGAAGGCAATCTTTCCACACAGAAAGAGTGAACATGTTTAGTACCATAATTCTTCAAACCATGCCATAAAGCTCAAACATATCACAATATTCCTTATGCCCCTACCTCATTCAAAGCATCCAGAACAGATGGTAGTAGATCTCCATCAGCACCCTGCAATACATGCTCATTCAATAATGGATACTAGCTGCGAAGTACTCCATGTGATCACAAGTGCAGATTACACACAAAGGAATAACATGCAAATTCAGAGGAAGCTAGAATAAGAAGGTCTCGAGACAGAAATAGATGAGTAATTGGATTAGCCACTTCATTACCACCTTACTACACGTGTGCTCTCATTCAAAATTTTCCCAAGCAGACATAAAAATGGATTAAGCTGAGAAGCTAAGAATATATGCATCAGAGTTAGATACAGCACTGAACTGAGAAAATAAGCAACCATAGGAAAAGCACGCAATGCTTAATAGCTTCTCATTGGAAGGAGGGGAAATAAGATGGTGGACCTTATTAGTTGTTGGTGAATGGATGTGGAACACTGTGTGGTGGAAATCAGTATAAGCATTGGATCGAGCACCAGTTCCAAGAAGTTTTTCACGTTTCTTACTACCAAGGAATGCAACATGTTCAATCATATGCGCAATTCCCTGCTCATCTTCTTCCTCGTCTATAGATCCTGCATGAACTTCCATGTGTGCTTCAAACCTAAATGTCAACAAATTTAATGGGTGTTAGAGATAAAGAGAGAGCAAAACTATAGCACTAGTGTTCTATAAGCACAAGAAACATCTTTACATTACGAGACAATGATAACAGAAGGTTCAGGAACTGCAAAACTTCCCATCTTCCCCCATGTAGACATGAAACAGGTAAAGCTTGCTTGCTCTTGTTTATGAACAAATGCCTAAAGCTTGTGAGATAAGAATACGCTACTGTAGAAGAAAAATCCATTGGGTAAGAATCTACTTAACACAACTGTGGCTTTCAAAAAAAGTAAGAGCAGTTCTTTGCCTAAGAGAATTCCTGGCAGAATTAGTAAGAACCCTTATAATCTCTCTAACAACAAACTAGTGCCAATTAAAGTTGTTTTATGAAAGACAAGCAAATTAGCAAAAGCTTATTATTTAATAAACAATGGTTGAAGCATTTACACCTAGAATTTCAGAGGACGTACCTGTTTGGCGGAACCTTATTTGGTAAGATAAGATAGCGGAGCCCGTTTTTCAACTGCCCTCGGTATAATTTTGGATGAGAAGGCAGTTCGGAACCTAAGAAATCAGTCAGACCCATCCTTTCTAATTCAGAGAATGGTATATCTGAATCTTGCCTCTCCAGTATGCCATCTGGACAGGCTGTGCTTGCAGCATGTGGCTCATTGGGGCCCACGGAAGCACGTGGAACATGGAGGCGCTTCACATGGAAATGGAGTAAGCAATTATCAGCTTTCATTCATACATAAGACAATATTCAACAGCACAAAGGGAAGCCTGTGATGCAGCAGGATACTGCCCTCACAAATTGCAGCACAGTTGTTCTCATGCTTTCTAGTCTAACGTTGGAAGAGCACAATGAAGATAAAAATGCAGACTCTTATGCTTCTCAAATGACAATAAATAAAAATAGATGCCATACTGAATCATGCTTGAAGAAATAATTAACATATTCACAAACTTATATATTGATTGGTCAAATTCTGTTTTAACAGTTCAGTAAAATCTCTGTACTAATACTACAACACTATCAATGAATACCTTAACATCCCCTTGCAAGTGGCACACGACGAAACCATGTACTTTTTGCTACTTTCAAGAGCACTATCACAAATATCTCCAACGGTATACAATCAGTCAGAAGAAGCATGATTAAGCAGTTCACTCACTGAAGCAGCATTGAGCGAGTGACCAGGAAAACGGAAAGTAGACTTGTCACTGAAGGCTCCAGGTAGGTACTTTTTCAATGTGTAACGGCTTCGTCGGTATCTCATCGAACAGGATGCGCACTTGGATAATTTGGAAAAAGAACCTTCCTCCATCTGTTCCCCAAGAAATGAACTATATTGTCTGTGAGCCTTATTCTTCTTTCTACAAGAACTGCCGCCCCCATTAACAGCACCATTTGACAACCTTCAGAACACCATCTCAAACACGGTAAATTAAGTGCACAACAGGTGATAACTAACGTCATAAAAGCTATTGCTTATGACAAGTTCGATGCAAAGAGACAGACGAGACCAATATCCTCCAGAACAGAAAGGTAGTTATTAAGCATCCTCAGGTAAGCAGGAACCACGTAAGAGAATACGCTACTCATCAACAGTCAGAAAACTGCTAGAAATAACGAATTCAGCGTTCTGGTCAAGAGGACGAGAGTTCTTCGAGCTAGAAACATGAGTCCTAAGTTCAGAGAAGATAAACTACAACAAGAATCATCGAATTCAACACACCTTCTAGGAGAAAAGATGGAGTGAGACGTAGCATGGAATCGAGTCAACGGTGTGCAACGAAGCCTTGGCAACGGTTGAGGCTGCACGGAGTTGAAGCTCTTGTTAACCCTCGGGAAACTGCTTCCATCCTTCTTGGCACTGATGCGAGGACTGGTCGTCATCGGCAGGAAAGCCGAAGCAGCCGTTGAACTTGCAGAAGCCATTGCTGCGGCTCCCTAACTGCGGCAAACAGAGCAAACGACTCGATATTCGGATACGGAAAGAAACAGCAAAGAAACGACCTCCGTCGCCAAAACCACCCAACCAATGGCAACTGAGCCGACACGAAGCTAGAACAGAATTGGAATTGAAAGAATGATTGACAAGAACACGATGGAAGAAATGCGAAATGAAGGTTGAAGACGTACTTGCGGATTTCAGTTGACGGTTACTGGTTCGCTCCGATTAGGAATTAGGTTTTTGATTGGTGTGGCATGGAGAGAGGAGATTGATTGTGACGAAGTAATTATGGAAACCAGAAGTTGGACACTTGTTCTTCTTTGCCTCTGTGCTGTGCTTTGTTTCTTTCTTCTATCTCCTTCCCTCCCCGCCCCAATATTTTTTTTCTTTTTCTCTTTTGTAATAAAAATTTATGTGCTTGCGGTTGCGGGCTAATGTCGTAACGAACTACCATTCGCCTGCGACCGGGCTTGATGCCTGATCCATCCAAGGCCCAAGATATCGAGGACAGGTAATTATCCGAAATGGTGCCTTAACTATAGTCGCTTTATACAAAATTATTTGAAAAATTATATTTTGTACAAAATTATCACATCATCGAACTTGTAAGTTGTAACTTGTGAGTAGGGATAATAAGCGGTTTGGTTACGGTTTAACCTAACCGTTGGGTCATTTAGACGAGATCGATAAAAGGCTGAAACTCCAACCAAAACCGACATCGATGTGAATGTCGGTTAGTTGAAACTAATGCAGTCAAAAGTGCGATTCTATCTGGAAGCGGTTGGGTGGCCTAGAAGCGTAAAACCATAAGTTTTTAAGTTTTAAAGCGAAGATTTTGACTACATTTGTGAGGAAAAATGACGATTCTATGTATATGCGTTTTGGTAACCTGAAAAGATAAAAGCGTAAGTTTTTAAATTATAAAACGCGATTTTAACTGCATTGGCTGAAACCGACATCGGCTAGTCCAGTTCAATTAGTCATGATCAAGGAGTTCCCCTCTGCATTCTCATGATGGACTAGAAATTTTCGTCCCATGTTTTGCCTATCACAAGCGGATAATACTGTCCCAGTTCCCGTCATCAAACATCTATAAAATAGAAACTTCAAATTATATCATAAGCTCATTAATGAACTCACGAGCTCAATTCATCTAAAATTAGAAATGATTGAACTCCTAACATAAACTATAAAATAATTTATTACATGCGATATATATTTTTTTTTTTTTACAAAAGATAATCTTATATTGATTCAAAAAGAGATAGTTACATCCTGGATAATAGTCAGGCCTGATTATTAAAAGCACGACTCATAGTCGGGTACAAAGAGAGACATGCGATAAATGTAATGATGAGAAACAACCAATGATAGTAAATTTGTTATTACTGATTGATCTCACGCTTATATACTATATTAGTATCATATTTAGTTTATAAATTCTAACTAATTCATATAATTTTACTTAACAATAATTTTTATATATACAACATATAATAAATAATTATTTTTCAAATTATAAATGAGACATATTTGATCATGCATTCAAAGTCTTAACCATCGCATTTTATGAAATGTATAATCTAGCGAACCTATACACTATCAACAAACAATTATAAGCTATAGATTAATTTGCTAATAAGCGTCTACTCTAACTGCATCGTTAACAGGCTGTTGAACCAACGGATGAGTTGAACTCTACAAGTCATAGAGTTGAGCTGACTCGCGAGCCTTTAGGAATGGCAATTTGAACACGTCCCGTCGAGTATTACCGACCTGGCCCGTGATGGGGCGGTATTACCCGACCCGCACTAGCGTGGGGCAGGGCATGGGTATCTACCTCAATTTCTTACCGTATCTATTCACATTTCTCCTATTTTGACTTTTATTCAACTAGTTTACTTGATATTTCAACTAGTTAGGCTCAACTACGCATTCTATTATCACTATTTTCATTCATAAAGTATTTTTCCTTTGTTTTATGGTAGAAAGTAAAATTTTCCGTGTATTTTTCCAAATAAATGTAAGTGCGGGTATTACCCGCCGGCCCCATACCCGCGCGGGTACCGCCCTTCCCAACCCGTAGTAACGTGACGCAGAACATGGATATTAAGATACCCGTCCCGTCCCGCTCCATTGCCATCATTACGAGCCTCACATGCTGAAAAATACTTAACACAAATCGATTTATTAATAAAAGAGTTGAGTTTATAAGAAATTTTTTCCTATCGATCCGCTAGCAATTTGGCTCATTTGCAACCGGTAATAACTCAATCTCAGCCCTAGTGCATCTGGTCCGTTGAATCAAACATTAATGGAAAACAACAAAACGATCAGGCCCGTTGAACCAATCGGCCCACCGCAGACGCGACAGATGCAGCCCATCGAATCATCCACCGTCCACCGCTCCAGGTCCAAGTCCAAGTCCAACAACTCAGTTGACTACTGCATTCTCCCTCCCTCTATTCCCGAAATTCGAATTTCCAGAAAACGCCGTTCTCTCTCTCCCTCTCCAGCCTCGATAACGGCTAGATTGCTCCTGGCTTCCTTCTTGTCCGTTCGGCTTCTCCAAAACCCTCCCTCCTCTTTTCTCGCCACCTTGCCTGAAATTCTCTGCCTCTCTTCGGTAGCAGAAATTCTGGATCCACTCCTCTCCGGCGGCGGCGTGACTATCAAGAACCAGAGATGAAGCATTTCATGCTTCCCAGGAACCCGGTCTTGCGGGAAGCTACTAGCAACGAGGCTCCCATTCCTCCTCCGTCGCCGGCTTCTCTGAAATCGAAGCCTCTTTCAGCTTCTCCTTCACCGTCAATTCCTCCTCGGCGCCACAAGCTACTCAAGGAGAATGCTCCGCCGCCGCCGCCGTCAGATCTCAATTCCGATCTCAAGCAGCAGCCGTCTCCTTCTCCCTCTCCGGCTTCTAAGATCAGGAGCCCCCTCCCGCCCAAGCCTCCTTCATCTAATCCGTTGAAGCGGAAGCTGATCATGGACGGTGTTCAGGATCCCTCGCCTTCCGATTCCGGAGTTCAGGTCACTCCTAGTTCACCCTTGTAAACCTAATTTCAGGAATGTTTGATTTTCAATTTATTCGATCCCTTCAGAATTTCAGTTTCCAATTTGCTGCTCAAATTTGGTGTTCAATTGGCAATTGAAGCGTTGTAGTCTGTATTCAAGGTCCTAGAAGCTTTGATTTCAACTGAACCCGATTTCACTGCCTCGAATATCAACTCGAACTGGAAGTGTGGTTTAAGATTCTTTGTGTACATGAACTGACCATCTGTTTCTCGTATGACTCTTTTCAGATGTCATTCTTGGATGCCTTAGTTTAGTTGTGAATCCTTCTTTACTGTTTTCCGTATGCATCTATGGATGTGTGTCTTCTGCCTTCCTTGCTGATTTCCCCAATGTTCTCTACTAATTTATCAGGTGATTGTTAGAATGCGTCCATTAAGTAAGGATGAGGAAGGAGAATCGACAGTCCAGAAAATTTCTCATGAATCCCTCAGCATCAATGGACACAACTTCACCTTCGATTCTGTTGCCGATATAGAGGCAACACAGGTATACCCTCCTTCAATAAGCTGTGTGATCCCAAAAGTTTTGGGGTCCTGCGCTCAAACCTTTCTTTCCTTCGTTTTAATTATGAGCATCTTGTTTCCACAGCAAGACATTTTCAAGCTTATAGGAGCCCCTCTCGTTGAGAATTGTCTAGCTGGATTTAACAGTTCAGTATTCGCCTATGGACAGGTATCTATCGTCTTTGTATCTAGCTTGCTTTCTTTGTTCTCCAAATAGCTGTAGAACTACAATGTCATAGTGTCATTTATCACAATCACTTATCTCTTGCATGACACTTGCTCAGACTGGGAGTGGAAAGACATACACTATCTGGGGTCCTTCTAACGTCTTGTCAGAAGTTGGCTCCTCAAGTGATCAACAAGGTTTAACCCCTCGTGTCTTCGAACGGCTCTTTGCACGCATAAATGAGGCAAGTCATTCTTGTTGCTCGATATTGTTGCTATCTTCTGTAAATAATTTTCAGTTTGTAACCTCAGTATTTCCAATGCAGGAGCAAATCAAGCATTCCGACAGGCAACTCAAGTATCTGTGCCGGTGCTCTTTTCTAGAGGTTCAATGCTTACACCATTCGTGTCTTCTAATTGATTTGCTGAGAATCCTTGTTGTTCGCCCTGCTTGATACTCCAATTCCATATTGCAGATTTATAATGAACAAATTACTGACTTGTTGGACCCAACTCAAAGAAACCTCCAGGTAAATCTGAACAAAGGTTCTGTAGCTGTATCATTAGTGTTTCAGTGAACACATACAGAGCTCCTGCATAATCTTATCAATTTCTTTCTTTGCAGATAAGAGAAGATGTAAAGTCTGGTTTATATGTTGAAAATCTGACAGAGGAGCATGTTTTCACATTGAGAGATGTAACTCGGCTACTGATAAAGGTATGGACTCCTGATATGTAAATTGTGCATGGTTAGCTTTGTCTATGAGCGATCTAGATGCAGAAGTATATGGGCAATGATGTGCTTGAAACTTTGTAACTGATGAAAACACATCCTTAGAATACATGAACAACAGCAATTAGATGTTTTTTTCATTTAACGTGTGGCATGTTTGATTATATTGTAATCCTTTTCAAACAACTTTTCCATCTACTTAATTTCTTGAATTGGCTCTTGGAAGAAACTCACCTAGCTCGAGTTCATATATACTTCTTTTAATAAGTCAGCACAAGAAGTTGTGCAGCTTCTTCATCTATTGTCCATAAAAGCAAATACGGAAAGAAAGTACCCATGCTCATGATAATTTCTCAGTTTGCCAGCATAGTCTAGATAACATCTTGGTCATAGGGAAATTGGAAGTTAACTCCCCCCGGCGGAGATTTCTATTGGTTTTCATGTCCGTATCTGTAGTTACTTTCTCATTCAGTGTCAATCTCTTATCTATGCATGCCCTTCTGTATCTTATATTATCTTCTTCGATAGTTCTTTTACTTTGATCACTAAGCTGGTTGTTACCAAATGACTTACAGGGATTATCCAATAGGAGAACCGGTGCAACCAGTGTTAATGCAGAAAGTTCCCGCTCGCACAGTGTCTTTACCTGCATTGTTGAATCACGATGCAAGGTAACCTTGTTAACTTTAGTTTTTTATATGGTTGTGACGGAATTGTTTGGTGTAAGCCTTCTCTTGAGTACTGCTTGTCATGAGATCACATATTAAATACTTGAAGTCTCACATGAAGTTTATGTTTTGTAGAGCATGGCCGATGGCAAAAGCAGCTTAAAAACTAGTAGAATAAATCTTGTTGATCTTGCTGGGTCAGAGAGGCAGAAATTAACTGGGGCTGCTGGGGACCGACTGAAGGAAGCTGGAAATATTAATCGATCTCTCTCACAGCTTGGGTATGGTTTGATTTGCAACAAAGAGTAGCGTTTATGATTTAGTTTGCTTTTAAAACCATTAAGTATTGGTCCTAAAAGTAATATCGTGCTCTAAAATTCTCTATGCAAAGACACTTGATCTTGGCCGCTGGCATACTTCTAGCTTTCATATCGTGACATATTCTGTTAGCACTTAGAGTAGTAGTGTGACTATATCATTCTGCAAATGGGAACGTTAGGTAGCATGAGCTATAGGTGCTAGTTATATTTTCACATTCTCTCCTAAAAAAGTTAGTTTTTGACATCTGCTAAAGGAAAATGTTTGCCCCTTAGGCTTCAGAGGTCGCGCTCTTAGATTTTTAATTGAAGGAGAGTGAAACCATAGTTTGAAATTTATTTTTTCCCCCGAGACTGATTGCACAGTAATGGTGAATCCATAGCAATGATATTCTATTTGACATGGGGAGTCTGTTATGTTCCTATTTGCAGAAACTTGATAAATATACTAGCTGAAGTGTCACAGACAGGAAAACAGAGGCATATACCTTACAGAGACTCCAAGTTGACTTTCCTGTTGCAGGAATCACTTGGAGGCAATGCAAAATTAGCAATGGTTTGTGCTGTTTCACCTGCACAAAGGTTAGAAAAAAGCATGCTAGTTCATTTCCAAACAACTCCATTTCCCTAATTTTGCATCTTTCATGATTGGATTTTATCAACAATGCAGCTGTAAGAGTGAGACTTTTAGCACTTTGAGATTTGCACAGCGTGCAAAGGCAATAAAGAACAAAGCTGTTGTCAATGAAGAAATGGAGGATGATGTAAATCATTTGAGAGAAGTGATACGACAGCTAAGGGTAACTTCCTCTTAACTAAACTGTTTTGTTATTTTCAGAACTGGATATTTTGTGTTACTCATATCAATTGATGTATTAGGATGAGCTCCACCGGGTGAAAGCAAACAATACCAACCAAACAGGTTGGGATCCCCACAAAAGCCTAAATATATTGAAAAGCCTCATGCATCCACACTCCCTGCTACCTAAAATGGACGAGGATAGTGATGAGGAAATGGAAATCGATGAAGAAGCTGTTGAAATGTTATGTGCAGCAGTCTCTGAATATCAGCCTATCTGTACCAGCAGATGTGCAATAGAAGATGTTGATATGGAAGAAGGCACATCTGAACAAGTTGAGGATGGGAGTATTTCTGTTGGAGACTGTACTGATCCTACTGCTAGTACAACTCCAGGTAAATGCAGTGTTCACTTGCACTCCCACTGCTTAGGCTTTGCTGAGTTATCAAAAGTAGGTTTGCTTATTGGCTTTATTGGTGTACTTGATGCAGATACAAATGATAAGGCAGCTGACCACACTCCAAGTGAAGTCACCTCTGATTCTCAACTCGGAGTCTCAACTGGAGCTGTGCTTCTCAAGTCACCTACTCCAAGTGTTTCACCCAAAATCACTCGCAGCAGGAAGAGTCTGAAGACTTCATGCACGTTGACTGCTTCTCAGAAAGCATCTATTGATGGTCGAGAGTCAGACCAGGAGAAGTCATTGGCTGTTGCAAAACCCAAAGAAAGCTCTTCAGCTCTGGCTACAAGCAGAAGTGTTTTCACATCAACTGACCAGTTAGCAGCGAGCATCCATCGGGGAATGGAAATTATAGACAGCCATCCAAGAAATTCAGCTTTCAGGCAGTCGGCTTTTAGATTTTCGTACAAACCTGCTGCCGAAACTCAGCCAAGCCCCGTAGTCGAAAAGTTTGATGTTGGAGTCCAGACAATGTCTCATGACAGTAATCAGGTGGAGTACATATGCAAGATATGCAAGGGAAAAACAGAACCAGAGGAGGTCAGTGGCATTGATGACTGCTGCTCAAACCTTCAGTTGGTGCCTGTTGAGGACTCAGGCTCTGCTGAAAAGTCCAAAATGCTAGTCCCCAAAGTAAGTAGACCTGCATGTTGTCAGTTATTGTATTAGCCTCTATTGGATGCTAAACGTACTTCATATTTAAATATACTCAGGTGGTAAGTGGCATTGATGACTGCTACTCAAACCATCAATTGGTACCTGTTGAGGGCTCAGGCTCCGCCGAAAAGTCCAAAATGCTAGTTCCCAAAGTAAGTAGACCTTCCTGTTGTCAATTATTGTATTATTCTCTAATGGATGCTAAAAGTACTTTGTAATTAAACAAACTCAGGCAGTGGAGAAGGTATTAGCTGGAGCTATCAGAAGAGAGATGGCTCTTGAAGAGTACTGTGCAAAACAGAATTCAGAAATTAGGCAGCTTAACCGTCTGGTAGGTTATTCTTGGTGGGGACTAGCCAATGGCTTTTTACAATCTCTGAACCTGCTTGATTTACCTTTTGGAACTTTCTTCACAGGTGCAACAATACAAGCATGAGAGGGAATGCAATGCTATCATTAGTCAGACAAAGGAGGACAAAATTCTCCGTCTTGAGAGCCTTATGGATGGTGTCCTACCTACAGAGGAATTCGTGGAGGAAGAGTTTGCATCACTCATGCACGAGCACAAGGTGGCTATGGTTTCTAACATTATCTTTCGTAGACAAATAATTTACATTTCACCTTTATCTCACATGATTTTTTGTCTCCAGCTTCTCAAGGACAAGTGTGATAACCATCCTGAAGTCTCGAGGCTGAACATTGAGCTGAAAAGAGCCCAGGAAGAGCTGCAAAACTACCGGAATTTCTGTGATCTAGGTGAAAGAGAAGTGCTTTTGGAGGAACTTCAAGACTTGAGAAGCCAGCTACAGTTTTATGTAGACTCCTCATCAGCATCTGCTCTTAAAAGGAGATCTGTATTGCAGCTCACGTATCTCAATGAACAACAGCCCAATCTTGGCACAATCCCAGAGTCTACAGAGGATGGTGCTGAAGAGAAGCCCGAGTCTAGTGAAGATGGTGCAGAAGAAAAGCTCGAACAAGAGAGAGCTCGCTGGACTGAAGCTGAGAGCAAGTGGATCTCCCTTGCTGAAGAGCTGAGGGCAGAACTCGATGCCAGCAGGACTCTATCCGACAAACAGAAGATCGAGCTGGACATCGAGAAGAAGTGCACTGAAGAGCTTAAAGAAGCCATGCAAATGGCCATGGAAGGGCATGCTCGGATGCTTGAGCAATATGCAGACCTCGAGGAGAAACATATTTTACTTCTTGCAAGGCACCGGGACATCCGGGATGGAATTGAGAACGTCAAGAAAGCAGCAGCTAGAGCTGGGGTGAAGGGTGCCGAGTCTAAGTTCATCAACTCACTCGCTGCAGAAATTTCAGCGTTGAGAGTGGAAAGAGAGAAAGAGCGGAGATACTACAGAGAAGAAATCAAAGGGCTTCAGGCTCAACTCAGAGACACTGCCACTGCTGTACAAGCTGCTGGGGAGTTACTGGTGCGACTCAGAGAAGCTGAAGAAGCTGTCGCTGTTGCTCAGGTGATCATTACAATTTGTTTTTCTTCTTAGTTCATAAAAGCTGGCCTATCTGAATGAAGAAGAGGGTTACGTTCATAACTCAGTGTAGTCAAGTAAACGTGATTGAGTGCTGAACAGTGGAAAATAACTTGTACGACACGTTTTCTTCTCCCCCTGACAGGAACGTGCTATGGGGGCAGAGCTGGAAGCTGCAAATGCGGCCAAGAAGATCAAGAAGTTGAAGACCAAACACGAAGAAGAGATCGGGTCCTGGAAGATGCTTATTGCCGAGTCACGTCTACCGAAAGAGGCCATACCTCCACCAGACTTGCCGGAGTGCTCTCCTTCCGCGGCTAAATACAATGAAGGTGCAGAATGGAGAGAGGCCATACCACCGCCAGACTTGCCGGAGTGCTCTCCTTCCGCGGCTAAATACGACGAAGGTGAGGAATGGAGAGAGGAGTTTGAGCCATCGTCGTGGTTCTCGGGGTACGATCGTTGCAACATATGAACAAGGAGAGAAGCAGAGATCAAAACTATTTTGCAGCATTGTTCAAAGGGGGTCAGTCCAGTGTGTATATTGTGTAGTAGAATAGATAATGCATCAGTCTTGCCTTGTATGTTTGTTGTTTACTTAGTTAATAGTCGTTGTTATTGGTTGCTGGTGGTGGTTACTTCTCCTCACCATTCTGCGAGGATTTTGTGACCGACCAACTACAGAAGAACATTGTCACTCTTACTGTATTGCAAGTTCCAAACAAGATTCTCTCTGATAATGCACATACTTTTACAATTTACAAACAAGATTCTATCTGTAACTATTTTTCCTGATTTTCTTGCTAGAAAGATCACAACTCCCCTTTCGGCATGCACCCTTTCGCGATCAAAATTTAGCATACTATGTTATCAAAAATTACGTCAAATGACAACCATGGAAAGAAGATACCCATACAACCAGCAGAAATGGCGGCTTAAGTTATGTACAAAGAAAAGGGACAATCTATGCTTTACCCTATCAATGAAAACACACACACAAGGGCTAGCTCCCATCATTTTCTTCCCTCATCTCTTAAAACTCTGAAAAGCTCATCTTAGGATCAACTTTCTTGCCAGCACCTCCCCTTCCTCTCCCTCCCCTACGCCACGACCCGCCTCTTCCCCTTGCGCCCCCACTTCGCTTGAAGAACGACTTCCCATGCTTCACCTCCACGAGCGAGTGAAGCAGTTCGTCGCACAGGATGCAACCCCTGTGCAACGTCGCACCACCCTCTAATGGCGTCGAGTTCTTGTTGAAGTCCACCTCAATAATCTTCGACTCGCATTCGCTGCAACGCTCGCTCGTGGTGCTGATCCTGTGTGCCCCTTGTGGGAGCAACACGAGGCAGTTGCACATGTTGCAGTACAGCCTCCACTTGGGAGCACTCACTGGGTCCAGGACCAGCGTCCCGCTGCATTCAGGGCAAGCACACACGCCTTGGGATATAACCGAGTGGCGACATGTTGGGTGTGGACAGAGAAAGCATGGCATCCCTGCCCCCTTCCCTAACTTCCCGCCACTAGCAGCACCAGCAGCCTTGGTGCCAGTGCCGAAAAGCGTGTCAATGCCTTCAAAAGGAGGATTGTTGTAGCAGTATGGACAGAGAGGGAAGGACTTGCCCTCTGGACCAGCCATGGAGAATATCAGCAGCTCGAAGTTGTCCAGTGGGCATGTTAGCTCCTTGTACAGCTGGCAAAAAGTATGATGATGGTTTTTAGGCAAAATAAACACACCCATTATTTTCAGGAGAACACGCACAACTGGACCGTAATTACTTGTTGCAAATATTGCTGGGATTTTTACCTTGATTGTACCCTTCTGAGGAACATAGTATACCTCCTCGCATGTGCCACAGTATAACCGGGATGGCTGGCTAGCAATGTACTTCATGTACCTTAGGCATTTACCACATTTACTGAGTGCTCGTCCCGAATCAGCAAGGGGAGAGAACTGTGCTTCGAACAATGCATCCATGTTATCTATCTGCATTCCATGAAAGGAAAACTAAGTTATAAACGTTGAGATATACCTGACAAGGCATTATAATTAGCTCACAGAGAATTTGCAAGCGTAGACTCAAATTTGTAAGCAATATAGATTCACCCAAGCATCTGACTGACCTGCTTAACAAAGTATGCAAACTTCTGCTTGAATTGTTGCAGTACATGCAAAACAATGCGGGAATGATCTGCTTGACCCTTGGCCACGAGCATAATCTGTTGCTCAATGAAACTCCGAATGTCAGGCAAACAGAGATCTGGATCAATGCATTGGTATCCTCTAATTAAGGTGATCCCCAAGGGAGTTGGGACTAGCTTCCTGCCAGATTGCACCTACAATTTTTAAGAAGTAAAACCATATCCAAACAAGGTTGAACATCATGGGTTGCAAATTACTACAAAACAGTCACTAGTTATGATGCTCTAATGGTTTGAACTCATGTATGCAAACGGTAACAAAGAAAATGAAAAAAATACCTGTACATAGTTCCTTTCACAGATGTTGTTAATATGGACTGGAATTGATGCATCTGTACCTATACCATGCTTCTCCATCAATGAAATCAGCTCGCTCTCGCTAAGATAATCTGGAGGAGCAGTTTTCCCCTACACATTCTGAAAGCTAATTAACATGCGAGTGCAACAAAACTATTGCTGACGAATTTAATTTTATTGTACCTAAACTAGCTTTATTTTCAGAAACACAACAGCCCACATTGGCTAAACAAGAGCACAGTGATTCAAACAGTACCTCAAACAACTCCACTTTTGACATTGCGATTTTCTCCCCTCTAGCAAACCGTGGAAGATTTTTCTCGCTTACTGCCAACCAAGGCATGATAGCAGTAAACCCCTCAACTCTAACATGCTTTCCAACACAATGGAAGGATTCTCCCCCAGATGAGAATTGTATCTTTGTCCTGGAATGGAGATAACATATGCTCAAGATGTCATCATAGAAGCTAATATTATAGGAAAAGCAAAGAGCATTATCACATCACATTAGACAAGTGAAAATGACCAGCCAGGTACTTCTAAACATAATTAATTTTTCTTGAGCAACCATATTGCAAGACTGTGTACTATACCGCAATAGAGCAATTATCACCAAACTGAACAAGGATATAAAAGAGGGAGGGAGGGGCTATGGCCTGGCTGTGAAACACAGTAAAACTTGTAGCCTAGGAAAGTGGAAGACAATCACGATGTGCATCTTTCATCACCATGGTCCCGAGAGACCATCAAGTCGGAACAGTAAGAAAGAATAAAGTACACGAGATTTTACCTTACAAACTTACAGTCAGGTGAAACAGTCCCAAGGAAATGTTGGCAGATATACTGATATAGTCTCCAAGCATCATTACCAATCAGGTCCTCACTGGCTGCTCGCATTGGGGTAATAGGAGGATGATCACCGACATCAGTCCCAGATTTTGGCTTCTGATACCCTCCAGAAAGTAGGTTGTGAACATATTCAGCCCAAATAGGGACTTTTGCTAGTTCTCCTAGTGTGCTTCTGAAGTCGAAGGAGGAAGGGTAGGCTGTGCTCTCTGTACGAGGGTAACTGGACAATGAACATGTTCTTGAGTGATATGAGAGGATTTGGGACAACAAATTGACAACTTTGATGGCAGCAATGCTTATATTCATGCATCTTAGCATTTGCAACCATTTCCAAATCAGAAGAAGCTCCTCCAGTCCACCCACAATTAAACAGAAACAATAAATAATAAGTGCCGCCATTTGTGGCCACCTACTACAAGAATGCAACCATCCGTCCACGTACAGCAACAGGAGTGAATCCAGATGAAGAAAAACCACCTATATTTTGTTCAACTTCCTCAAGAATTCCAAGTTTACAGGCACCTATATTTTGTTTCACTTACTCAAAGAATCCAAATTTACAGTCTGATTCATCGGTTCAGCATATAGACAGAAGCAAAATCTAACTCATACGCTACAGGGTCTTCTGTTTTATGTGGAATGGTGGTTCAAGAATATCGACAATCAAAGGAAACAAAAAGGTGAAATCTAGTTCCACTGCTAGTATGAAAAATAGACGACAATGAGAGTCAGGAATCACAAGAAAGAAAATGGTGTAGGGAGTGCAAGAGACCTGATGAATCCTTGAGTGTATAAGCGTTCAGCTAATTGCATTGCATGGTGAGGCCCAAAACCTAATGCACTTGATGAAACCTGACAATTGAAAGCAAAGTTATGACTTTAAACAATCTTTGTGGTGTTCTCATTTAAAGACATCAATATTTCTACTTCTTATCAACTTATATTTTTTCTTTCTACTAAAGCATATATCTCCCCAATCATAAATGCAACAGGTCTAGACTCCTGTTGATCTGTGCTTGCTACCTTTAGAAGGTTAACTGTGTTTAGACCCTGAGGACGGCCTTTAGTTTCCTGTTCTTCTGATATCCCAGTAACCAGTAATACTCCATCCTGAAGTACAAGCTTTTGAAACATAGCAGCAACCTGTAACATGTGAAGCAGTGATTAAGAATTCGCCAATAAAGATAAGCTTATAAAAAGCCAATGTCTCACAATCTTCTGATTCCAAAAAGCCAATGTCTCACATCAAAGTCAAACAATCTATGACGCTCCCAATCCAGCTGCAGCTCATACCCATCCATCACTATGTAAGGGTGCAAGGCCCAGTACTTTTCTGGCTTAAATGTTGTAATTTGCAGATATCGCTGCACGCAAAATCCTAGGGTAGGGGTTTGACATGGTCCATAACTGTAGGAATAAACACCAAATAACTCAAACAGCTGCTCAAGGTACAAATAAAATGATTGGGACTCAATAGATGAGAAGTAGGGGGAAAGAAAAGCAGGTACAAAGTCCAAAATTATGCACCTTGGTATGAAGCCATAAGAAAATGAAATTAGAACAAACAAAAGAAATCTTAAAAGGCAAGCGAAGTCTCAAGAAACACTAATACTAACAAAGCAGGCAGTATAATGCATCACTGGTCTAAAAGTAGGCACATCAAATAGGACTAACAATATACCAAGACAGCATATTGAATAATATTATCCCCAAGATCAATGTAAGCATCAGTAGGAAAGGTTATACAGCACCCACGAGATAACTCTGGAATCAAGATTTCCATATTTTCCTTGGAAATAACCGGTTTGGAATCGTGTAAATGCAACTCCAACTTTCAAATCTATCTCTTGTCGAGCATCTACAGCCAATGCCTCATCTTTGTTCGGTTCAACAAGGCTATCCATTGCTTTTGAAATATCTTTCTCGGTGACAGAAGAAAACCGCGCACGATGAATCCTTCTTTTACCATCATTTATATGAAAGCCAGAGCACTCAATAACTGCAAAGGGAATTGACATCCAGTAATAAGCAAGAAAGTTCTGGAATCTGGCAGCACATGAAACTCATGAGCTAGAGCCTCTGTATGTTAGCAAAGACCCCCAATTGAGATATTCATAGTGAAGTAATGATGTTCATTTGACAGCCGGAAATAATTTGATATTTATTACTCCTAACACCTTAACTAAAGATTTTTTTTCTCTGGAATCCTCGTTTTCATGTTTGCACTGGCTAATCCATGAAGCTGTACAAGCACTAAAGCTTGTCTCTACTTGCTTCATGCATGAGTAATAAAATTTTATCATGAAATCACATTCAAAACTACAAAGGTTTCTAACATGGTTATGTTTTATAGCCCATCTGCCTATATGCCTATTAAAGACTTATTAGTAACAATCAACAGTGGTTGGATCGATAGTCGTAAGAATAATGCTAACCTTCAAAGCATATATTCTCCCCTTCGCGATCACAGTCTAACCACAGTACCAGATGAGTGCACCCACGAGCCTCTTGACTTAAGTGCCTTCGAATATGAGCCTTCACACAGAAAGAACAGAAAGAACTTAGCACTGAAAGAAGCAACCAACACAATGGCCAAATCACCACATTATGCATGTGCTTGATGCATGTCCAACAATAGAAAAAATGCAGTTAGTTTCTTCCACTAAACAGAGGACCGGAAACCACATACGTTATAGAGGCAAAAATCAATTTGTCAGCCAATGTTGAACACGTCCAAGTTTCAATTCTATTCTATAGAAAAGTTGAAGAGAACAAGGCATTACACCGCGAAGAGAGGCAGCTTAAGTATACCTTAGGATTTGATTCTGCCTTCCTCACTGGAGCTTGGAAGAGATCTAAAGGATCAGTAGCAGACCAATTCTGGTATTTCTCAGGGAAATCTACACTATACATGCATAAGAAGAATAACAAATTCAGACAAATTAGGGGAAGCAGTAAGAGAAGACAGAAACAAGGAAGAACAAGAACAAGAGGGATACCTGAAAACGTGGCCAATGACTGAAGTGACCTTGTAGTAGGCAGGAAAGCCAAGGAAAGTGCCGTCGAATTCATGAACCTCTGTACTGCCTTTCCTAGTAGACATCTGTAGAAATGCAGCGGCAGCACTAAGAGCAAATGAACTGAAACTGATGACCCTTAAGGGCGCAAAAAGAACTTGACTCTCTACCCTACAGAAAATCAAATTAGACCCACTTTGCCACGGGAGAGCACAGAAGCGATGGAGGAAGCGATGCTGGGTTTCTCTGCAACCTGAGGAGGGACAAGAAAACCAACGAACCCATGTTACAGAATGAGTAAAATGTTTCAGTATGAGCGACGAAGATGGAATTACTTACCATTAGAACTCCTGGAGGAGCCATTGCTAGTCTGGGAGAATGAGAGAGAGCTAGCAACAGGTTTGAAGCGGGGGTCTTCAGTGAAGGCGAGGCGGAATCCTGCAAGTTTTTTATTGAATTTGTTTTCCTTTTACACGGAGAGAAAGAAGAAGAAGAGAAAGAAGAAGACGAGACAATGCGGGAATTAGTGGGCCGACAGAAATGGGCTGTGTAACCGAGTTGTATGGGCCAGGCCTAATAGCTATTGTTAATTATTACTGGTATGTGGGCTGAGCTTTCGAAGCAAGACAGGGACGAGACCCAAGGTTGAAGCCTTCGATCCTTTGGGCCAATAAAAATCCGAGGAATAAGATAGATAAATTGAGCCAATTCGCTATGTTAATGCATGGTGTACAATTACAACAATAATTAACTTCCTATTACCGATGATTGCACAAAGTGGTAAATGAGTGGTCACAATCATAATTCCATTGGGTATTGGGTAGTCATATGTATTTTAAACAACTTTTGGTACATTTCCCCGAAATCAGGTTCAATTTTTAGCTTGGATGCTTCAATGAAAAATTGAACAAGAACTCAATAAATTCGAACACAAGATAATGATATATTGTTCCAATGACGGAACGAGTACATTAAGCGTCCCAACTGCCTCCTCTATGACATTACCATCCAAAGCCGAAAAATAAAAAGTTAATGTCAATTGGCTACTTGAACTTTCGCATAACTGACATTGGGACATGAACTCTACAAATGAAAACTTGTGTTGTACTACTATCCACTGTAACATCTATTCTTTCGTAACACAATGCATTAACGAATTTCGTTAACTACACATCAATTACAAATGTCATCAAAACACCAATCCTGGTGTTAAAATGTCAAAGCCAACTATAGCTAGTAGTTGGTTGCAAAGTGGAGACTTTGGAATCAAAGAAAATTTGACGTTGTCCTCCGCTCCACGGATCCGTTTTGCAACTTCCGCCGAAACAGACAAAGAAAACGGGCCTTGGCCCGTAGCGCACCATCGACCCACCGAAGAATATGCCGGCCGCCGGACGGCCGGAGGGCCAACAAGGCGACGATCTACCAAACAGTATATTAGATTATTAGTGATAGAAGTAGAAGAAAAATTGACAAAGAAAAAGATACTAAACACCAAAATGAGTCAATTTATAAAATTGATCTCTCAACTCTCACCCAACGGAGGATGAACGGTACAATTCTTGTAATCTACCGACAGTTCTCTTCTGTTACCTCTCCTTCTTCTTCGTTCTTCCTATTTTTTGTTTTTATGCATATATATATATAAGTAGTGGTGGTGAGTGGAGATAGACGCGCCAAATCGCGCTGTGTTATAGTATTTATCCGATTCCTTCGTCTCCCCCTTCACTGTCTTTCTTTCGGCCGGCCTTCCGCGGTGGACATACTGTGACAGTACTTCCTTCTCCACCCAATTCCCATTTCCCAACTGACAGCAACCAACCATTACCAATACAAAGAAACAGCTACTGAGAACAAAGAGGTAAGTGACGCCAATTTCGCTACTTTGCTGTTTCACCTGTCATTAGTGTCTGCGTAGCTCCGACGTAGACAAAGGAGCTAACTTTGATGATGGGTTCTGATTTGAATTGCTGGGTTTGGATGGATTTCCACTTAGGCAGAAGTAAAATAGTAATATCAGTTTGGTTTTGCGTTGTTTGATTTTCAAGACAGGTTTTTTGAATTGCCTGATCCGGGTTTTCTGTGTGCTGCCGGCGGTTCCCTTGATATAGTGTTCAAATAGAGAATATGAGTACTATATATGGGAGCAGCGCCATGGCAAGCATCTCCTCCCTCAACTTGAGTTGTGTGGACAACAAAGCTGCTGCTGGGCTTGGGTTCAGAGGCAGTGAATCAATGGGCAACTCTCTCAAATTACATTCCGTTAATCTTGCTGCCACCAGATACAGGCACCATTATTCTGCTCCCTTGAAGGTGCTTGTATGACAGAATTCTGGGTTTTCGTAGCTGTTCATTTCTAGTATCCTTTAGTTGACACTTTGCTTGTTATCATTGCAGGTAGTGTGCGTTGACTACCCAAGACCAGACCTTGACAGCACTGCCAATTTCTTGGAAGCTGCTTATTTCTCTGCCTCCTTCCGTTCTTCCCCTCCCCCACCCAAGCCCTTGAAGGTTGTCATTGCTGGTGCAGGTAAAAGGATTGAGCTGTGGAACATTGTGGTTTGGAAACACCTTGCCTTATAATTCTGTTAGTTCAGGACGGGACTTCACGTTACTGCTCTAATATACGCTTGTTTTCACATTATCCAATAGTTGTGCCCTATAAGGCACCAAATGTTAGCTAGAAACAGAAAGTATATTTGTTCAATGATTGTGTAGCAAGGATTTGAATTATGGCAACTTGATCATCTTCGTTGCGGTCAATTGCTTGTTTCAAATGTGAATGATTCTCCTATGAATGCATTTCTTGTTTCATTCACTGGAGCTTTTCTTTTCAGATTGGTGATATCATTTCACAAACTGATGCAGGTTTAGCTGGTTTAGCAACAGCAAAGTATTTGGCAGATGCAGGCCACAAGCCTATATTACTAGAAGCCAGAGATGTTCTGGGAGGAAAGGTTAGTCGGCATCTCTCATTGCCTTTTTATTGTTTCAGTTGCAATAAACCAGCAATGTGGTCACTCATCGTACATCCCATCTTCACTTCATCTTGGTAGTTCTTCAGACTCATTTCTGCTTTTATGTCCTATCCAAGTCCATTAACTGTAGAGCATAGATAAGTCTAATAATGATCATATTAGCCGCTTCTGACTTCTAGATAACCTGTGTTGCCTCCTCATTACCCATATGCTAGTAATAGACTGTATGCACTCTTGGTGTGTGAAAAGGATGGTTGAGGCCGAGAGGCTAGAACTCTGATTCAGATCGTTTAATTTTCTCTTGCTTTAGTGCTGTATACCACAAACTTAGACCCTTCCTATATCTTCTTTTTATATGTTTCTTGGTCTGTAAGGTTTGCCTTCTCCTCAACAGGTGGCTGCTTGGAAAGATGATGATGGTGACTGGTACGAGACTGGCCTGCACATTTTCTGTAAGTTTTAGTATTTAAATACTCTTGGATGTCTCGTAAGATGCACTTGTTTTTATAACTTCTCCTATTGTCCCTCGTATTTCCTTATCTAACTCTTCTCTACTTTGAAAGTCGGGGCATACCCAAATGTACAGAACCTATTTGGAGAACTTGGCATTAATGATAGATTGCAATGGAAGGAGCATTCTATGATATTTGCTATGCCAAACAAGCCGGGAGAGTTTAGCAGATTTGACTTTCCTGAAGTTCTCCCTGCTCCATTAAATGGTCAGCAATTTACTATTCAACTGCATGATTGATACATGCATATTCTTCAATCATGTCAATTTTTGCTATGAGAACTTTCAGATTGACCCTTGGTTTCTTTGTGTGGATTTTATGTACAGGGATATTAGCCATCCTAAAGAATAATGAAATGCTCACTTGGCCTGAGAAAATCAAGTTTGCCATTGGCCTCCTGCCAGCAATGCTTGGTGGGCAGGCTTATGTCGAAGCTCAAGATGGTCTTACTGTTCAGGATTGGATGAGAAAGCAGGTAATATCATAGAGCCACTACGAGAGCAATATACTGTTGGCATGTGACTGCTAAGATTATGATTTATAACCAGTGGGAGTTTCCCATTATACATGGTGGGTAGTGTTCTGTATAAAATTAAGGAAGTCTACGTTGGAATCCTGAAAATTTCATATTCGCCCTAGAATGACACAAATATCTGGCTGTCGGTTGTTTTATGTCTCGTAGTTGATCTAAGGTATCTAGAAACTGTGAAGACTGAAAAGAGCTTTCCTTACATTGTGACAGGGGGTACCTGATCGGGTGACTAATGAAGTGTTCATTGCCATGTCCAAGGCGCTAAACTTTATTAATCCAGATGAACTCTCAATGCAGTGTATACTAATAGCTTTGAACCGATTTCTTCAGGTATACTGGCTTTTCTTACCACTATTGTTCTCGCCAGATGCATAAGTCTTTCCATCCCAAGTTCCATAGAAATTGTGTAGTAATAATGCCATGTTAATGTTAACTTACTACATTTCGGAGAATCATGGTACAGATTGTTGTTGTTTGTTGATCATCTATAATCTTAAATACATGGAATTGAATTATCCTTGAATGCACACACAATTGTATCAACAGGAGAAGCATGGGTCAAAGATGGCCTTTTTAGATGGTAATCCCCCAGAAAGGCTATGCAAGCCCATGGCTGACCATATTGAGTCATTGGGTGGGGAAGTCCGTACTAACTCACGGATTAAGAAAATTGAGCTCAACAATGATGGAACAGTGAAGAGCTTTTTATTGACCAATGGAAATGTGATTGAAGGAGATGCTTATGTGTTTGCCACGCCAGGTATATGCTGAACTGGAACATGAGCATTGATCTGTGTAATTAATATTATCTTAATGCTGGGCCCTCTAATTCCTTCCATATCTTGATCAGTTGATATCCTGAAGCTTCTTCTACCTGATAATTGGAAGGAGATGCCATACTTCACGAAACTGGAGAAATTAGTTGGAGTACCTGTCATTAACGTTCACATATGGTCAGTCCTACCTTCTCATTCTCTTATTCAATGGATTCAGAATGCTCTCCAATGCTTCGGGGCATGGTTTACAAATCTTGCTACCTGCCACCTCATGTTGATGCTTTCTTCCTCTGAATTCGATGAGTTGGAGACTTAAAAGGACTCGACTCATTCAACTGGATATTTATCATTTAATGGAAAAGTCTGGCTCTAATTCATTTTTTGTTGAAAAGAAGAGAGAAATCTGGATAGTCACTAATGGAACGTGAATAAGTTTTGCCAAACGGGTTTTTACTCCTCTAATATTCTTTCCTTAATGACATGGCTCTTGGATGAACTTTTCTCATAGTAAATTTCATTTCTTGCCATAGTTGCACTGATTGTTTTATTCGTATAAGCACCTTGTCCATCTGAACTTTGAACATTCTCATCACAGGTTTGACAGGAAACTGAAGAATGTATCTGATCACCTACTCTTCAGCAGGTGCGCTCCTATTTCTTGCAAGTTCAAATATACAAAAAATAATAGTTTTTTGTTGTTGTTTCAAGCGATCTCCCATACTTAACTCCAGAAAAATCCTGATTCTACTCTTTCAGAATGGTGAACTCTTATCTTACTTTCCCATGTTTAGAGATCTTTGTTATGTGTACAGTTCCGGTGGAGAACACCAAAGATTCTAAAAACCCTACACTGTCTATTTTAGTCTCTTTGACCTCAAAAAAGTTTGACTTCACTTGCACTATGATTCTCCACTATCACATGCCATTGTCTTCAAAAAGTATTCATTTCTTCAAAATGAAGTTGTTTAATGCTTTGATCCATGCCTTATTCTGTTGTTCACCCTGGTTTTGGCAGGAGTCCGCTTCTTAGTGTATACGCTGACATGTCTGTAACCTGTAAGGTTAGTTTGAATTTAGACCTACTGAAGAATACTCATCGAGAAACAACCTCTAAATAGTGGTTTTATTTATTCATATATTGTTTAACACAGGAATATTATGACCCCAATAAATCCATGCTAGAGTTGGTGTTCGCACCTGCGGAGGAATGGATAACACGCAGTGACTCGGAGATCATCGATGCTACAATGAATGAACTTGCAAAGCTCTTCCCAGATGAAATATCTGCAGATCAGAGCAAGGCGAAAATCCTGAAGTATCACGTTGTGAAGACTCCAAGGTTTGACCCAGTAGATTGTCCGAGTTAAACGTTACTTATTAGCATTTCTTTCTGTTGTTCATGGAAATACCCCCTGTATCTTTGATTTGACATTGCCTTCTGTGTCACGGAATTTGTTGCAGGTCTGTATACAAGACTGTCCCAGATTGTGAACCTGCCCGTCCATTGCAGAGATCTCCAGTTGAGGGTTTCTATTTGTCCGGTGACTACACTAAACAGAAATATTTGGCATCCATGGAAGGTGCTGTCCTTTCCGGGAAGCTTTGTGCGCAGGCAATTGTCCAGGCATGTACTTCAATGAACCAAAAAACAGACCTTGTGGCATATGGAAATCTTCGTGGTAACTAGTTCTAACTATGCTTTCATGTCGACTATGCAGGATTACGAGTTGCTTGCTGCTAGGGGACAGCGGGCTCTGACTGAGGCTACCGTGAGTTTATGACGATGATGATTGAAGCTTGCAGCAGTTGGGGAAGGTAGGAAATGATTCAGTAACAAGAAGCAGTAAAATGTATGTATGGTCAATACCCGATTGTTGTTGTTGTTGTTGTTAGGAAGTGAATCAAGAGTTTGTTTGTTGTCAGCAAGGAAGGGCTCAGAGCCAAATATTCTCTCAACAAAATTGTGTACAGACAAATACTCCGATATTGAAACCTCAAGTGAATCACTTGCAATGAGTGAAGAAAAAAGTATGTTTGTCTCTCTTCTTCTTTGACACATTTAAGAGCTTTTCTTTTCTGTTGTGCATGCAAACATGGTGTCTCTATCGTCGACAACAATGACTAAACCTTCTCGTCGTAAGCTGTTACAGAAAGCACCTAGTGCTCTTATCACATTGGAGATAAGACAAGCGCTCTACAAAAGGGATTAATCTCAATCCATTGGGGACCTGAAATCGTGGGTGGGAATCACGAGTTTGCTCCCTGCATGTACCATGCATCTCCGACATTAACGTTGGGATATAGATTCCATGGCTGGCATTGCATTCATCACACTACATTAAAAAGAATGTTTCCCCCCTTTTTTCTTTTTCCGATTTGATACATCTCTTCTTCCTGGATTGCTTCCTTCCTGATCCCAAGCCAATGCACGTGCAAACTGGAATTTGTCCGTATCTGAATCTTTAATTCTGCAGCAACAGATTTCCATGCATCAATCCATCCTTCTGTCTCAGTCTCTCTCTCTCGTCAATCTTAATGCATCTCCAACTTCCAATCCCCATTAGCCAAGTGTCCTAGTTATAAGAATTGCTTCTACTCAACCCATTGACCTCTGCAGTATCGATCCAGCTTGGTCGATGAAAGGGTAGGCGTTAGTACGTGCATACACCTTCTGCAAAATCGAACCGGCCTGGTCGATGAACTGTCATAAACATGTGTTCACAGCTAGTTATAACTCGGTAAGATAAGCCAAATTCTTTCTTATCATACACAAAACTTGGATTGTCCTACCTGGTTTAGCTTCAGTTATACACAGGAGACAAAACTACTTGGTAATGAAGGCGACCATGTTCATTCCCTCACTTGAAAAACAAGCCAACTCCTAGATCTTTCCTGGAAAATGCACCTCTTTTTCATGGAAAATTTGTAATCTACCTAAATTCCAACTTCCAAGGTTCACTACCCTAACTCCCCATGCACTCCATCCTCCATAAATATCCACTCCCATTCCACCTTCCATCTCCCAACAACACCAGTTTGAAGCAATTCTTCTTCTTGTTCATCTTTCCTTTTTTTCACCCTCCTCAGGGGTTTGATTTGTTCCTTTCTTTCTATCATTCATTCTATACACAGTTACTCTTGTTAAGTCACTGAACACACTACAAATCACGAAGTACGAAGATGGCTGAGATCACGGTTTACACCAGGAATGCTGCATCTGCTAATGGCCTCTCTGCTGCACCAACCAAGAAGGGAAGCAAGATCACCAGGAAATGTGCATCCTTGATCAAGGAGCAACGAGCTAAGATTTACGTCCTCCGCCGCTGCGCCACCATGCTCCTCTGCTGGTACATTCAGGGAGATGACTAAACTAATCTCCATCCTCCATCAGCAATAACCCCAACCTGCAACATTTTTTTGTTCCTTTCCCTTCATTTTCAAATTTTCTTCTTCTATGTTGTTTCCCCCCTCGTCTTTTTGTGGGTTTCATGTTGTGGTCATCCTCAACAGCTCAGAACACGCAGACTCGCGTACAACTCGGTTAGCAGTGCTGTGTCTTCTTGCCGCCGCCTTCTGATCAGTGGAGGAGTTCCAATGGCTTTCTGCTTTTTACCTCTTTGGCTTTCAACACAGCCAATGAGGTTTTTTTGCCATTGTGGGTTTCCTTTGCTGGAGATGGAGAGGTGTAAGCCTCTCAGTACCCCGGCTGGCCTGGAGCATTATGCACAGTTGTGGAGCTGAACAAGTTTGAGAAGTTGTTGATGATGATGATCATGATGTGTTTTTCTGCAATCTCAGATGATGAATTTGGCCGTAGAACGGCCACTGCTCTATTCCTCCTTTGCGCTATAAAGGAGTTGTAAAACTTCCAACCACTGTCCCTGTTGAAAGCAGTCATCAATACAAATGAACTCTACTACTACCTCAACTGCTTTGCTAAAATAATGACGGAGACAGAATAAGATTAAGCAAAAAAAGGACAATCTTTATGTTTGTATGTAATTCCGGCAGAACAATGTGAAGCTCGAAGCTTTTATATTACTGCAGAATGTATTGTATTGTATTGTATTACCGAGGTTTCCATTACAATAAATGAAGATTGAAGCCTCTTCTCTTCTAACTCTCATTCCAACTTATAGATTCAGTTCCCGTGTTTGCATGATTGAATGCTACGGATGGTACATTTTCCATCCCTCGTTTCGTAGCCTAGTCACATGATGATCCAAGGTAGCAATACAACAACTACATTCTAGGTAAAGTTACTTACTTTCCCTTTCTACCAATGCAGGCCATAGCTTGAAGCCTGCATCAACGGGTGAGCAAAATATGCACCTAATGTCAGTGCCGTGATGGTCAGATAAGGCAGCCTCAAGAACTCCTTGTAGTAATCTTTGGGTAGCTTCTGGCGACCATCCAAGATTGCTGCAAACGGAACTACGCTTGTCCTGCCCTTCACCGCTTCAAATGCTTCCCCGTATCTCGCAGCTAGTCTCCTATCTCCATTCCAAACACCGAACAAGTGGTGTGCAATTAGACCGACCGATGCAGCTAGTACGACTGAGTTCCCTATCCACACCGTGTGAGCCACGCACCACATCACCTGACCTACCATCTTCCCCACAGGAGAAACCAAAACAACCAAATTAGTAAGCTTTTTAATAGCATTCACCTCATTTGCAACTAGGGGAGTGAGACAGATAAGCAAACATTATCTATACACACCTGGGGGTGCCTTGTGATTCTCATGATTCCACTCTCCCAGAGATGCATCTTCGGCTTGTCCACGGCTGCAACCTCCAGCAGATTGAACGTCGAAGGGTAGAGCAAGAAGAAGGAAATGAAGTTGGACAGCCACACGACTTCGTGCAACCCGGAGACAGATTGCAGCTGCCATAGCTGAGTCCCATCGTACCTGTGATTGATGAAGTAAACCTGAAAGAACACAACAGTAGTAGTGGTAGAGGCAGAATCAAAACAATTGGATCGGACCAACTTCTCATTCTCCAAATAAAGACTGTTACTTGTATCTCAGAAGCTACTTACCACTGTACTAACAGCTAAAGGAAGAGACAATCCTGCAAAAACAACACGGAAGGCTCGTTCTCCGACCAGCTTCTCCCCTGCGTCTCTCACGCTAGCCAAACCACTGTGGACAGTTGCGAAAGCCAGTATGAGCAGAAGCATTACAACCTGCAACAAAATGCAACGTTAGCAGCTCCAATTGGACAGAGTTCAAGCAGGGATTCGGCCATTTACTCAACCTAACAGTGTTGCGTGAATCGGGAAACAAACCCTTGTTCCTCATAAGGAAAAGACCTGAATTCCCATTATAGAACTGGACTGCCTGGACTATAATAATTCAATTACCTCGTGGCTGTCGGAGACGGCGGAGAGAGAGTCGACGAAGAGTTTGCCGTATCCGGTGGAATTGTCGATCCAGAGGAGGTCGAGGAGGAATAAGACGACGCCGAGGATGACGGAGAAGTAGAGCCAAGACGAGAGCTTCTGATTCTCCAATTGAAACAGAGCAGAGTCCTCACCAATGGGCGGCTGTTCATCCGCCGGAGATTGGACATTCCGAGGAGAAGAACTCCGGACCAAGGAATTGGTAGATGAACGAAGACTACAGTTCGCGGCGCGGCGGAGGGAGACAGAGCTTGGAAACAGAGTTGCTACGGAGATGGGTGTGTGAAATCTCGCCGCAGGGACGGCGATTAAGCGGCGACGACGGAGGGTGGAGAGAGGATTGCAGAGGAGAACGGAAGACGCAGCCATGGTTGACGGCGGGAGGAATACGATCGTCACTGCTACTAGTAGTGGTTGGTCGTTAAGGGTTTCAATGAATTTGACATTTTTGGAGGGGAGAGAGAGGAGGAAGAAGAAGCTACCCGTGTCCGTAGTGTGGCAGCAGTAATGGCGACAAGAATGGAGTTGGAGGAGAGTACAAGAATCTGGAGGGAAGGGATCAATTCATGGTGATTGATATGATGACAGAGTCCTCCGTTCCTCTGTTTGCCGGCCAACTCTCTGGCGGTTGCTCCTTTTTGTTTTGTTCCGGCCGGCTTCCACTCACCAATCGCCGCCTGTAAACGGTTAATTGAAATCCCAAAGACAAAACTATGTTGTCAGAACCGACGGAGCATGATCAGGTAATGCGAACGGCTCGCACTTTAGTGGTACAATTAGCATAAGACCGTTTAAAAACCGGTACTTAATAAACGTTATCAGTATAAATAGTGGACATTTCTTAATCAGAGCTCGTCTCTTTCCTTCGAAATTGTGAAATGGAAATAAGGATTCGGTTTGAGAGCCCGACGTTTTTGGTTTATTTCAAATTTCTGCAATTCTTTTAATTAAATTTAACGGCTGAATGGCAAAAACCGGACGAGCCGCTCGAGCGGTTAACCGCCTTGGCCGCTCGTCAACCGCTACATAAAATCGGAGCGGCTTTTAGACTATTCCGAGCCGATTTGGCGACTGGATGGCAATTTTACCGGTCGGGCCGAGCGACTCCACCTTAATAACACTGCCCAAAAGGCTTCTTTCTTTATTTAATTGAAAGCCCAAATGAAGGGAAAATGCCGCCACGTATTGGACCGGGGAAAACATGGGCTTCGGTCAGACAAAGACTCAAGAAGCTTCCTCTCTATAATTGAAGCCCAATTACAATAAATAATAGCCCAAACACACTTGCGGGCTTTGGTCCATCAAATACGTAGTCATATAATTAGGAATTAAGATTTGGGCTTCTAACTTCATTACGAAAAAGAGAGTACTAGCCAAAAAATCCCAATAAATGACGTCACCATAGTAAAGGTAAGAAAGTAAAAAATTCGCTTTCGCAAAATTTAACTCCTTTATCGGTGGTAAAATCTATCCCTAAAAAAATTTAAAGATGACGTCATCTGCAACACCAAGGTAAAAAAGGGGCTGCCCTGTTTTTTTTTTTTTTTGGTACCCTTCATATATGGTAAAAAAACGTCCACTTCACAATCTATAATAGTCAAAAATAAAAAAATGGGTGAAAATAAAAAAAAGACAGCAATTAAATTATTATTTCGAATAAATATATAAAATCCAAAAAGGGAAGAATAAAAACAGTTAGGAAGGAAGAATTTATATATTGAAACCCCCATTCTCTCAAATCATCCAAAAAAAATAAAAAAAAAAGCTCTCTCTTCCCTTTCTCCTCCGTCTCTGCAAATCTCTTTTCCTTCTCACTTTCCTGCGGTGACCCCTACCCTTCCTTCCCAATTCCACCATAGGGGGTCGCCCAATCTTCCCATTCTCCGCCTGTTCCTTTCAATTTCAATCCCATTTCAATTTCAATTTCAATTTCAATTCCCCCCAATTTCGATTTCAATTCGACTATCCAAAAAAAAATTTACAAAAAAGGAAGATAACAGCTCATTGTGGGGAAAAAAAAGTGGATTCAATTCGGGCTCCGATTTGCATAAATTGATCCGTCCGATCGGGTTTGGTTTTTCCGCCGCAAAGTTGAGCAGCAGCTGCAGCAACCCATGTCGGAGATGGCGAACATGGATCCCGAGGGGATCGACGGAGTCCGGATGTCGTGGAACTCGTGGCCGCGGACCAAGGTGGAAGCTAGCAAGTGCGTAATCCCGTTGGCGGCTTGCATCTCGCCGATCCGTCACCACCCGGATATCCAAACCCTACCTTACGCTCCCTTGCGATGCAAGACGTGCGCTTCCCCGCTCAACTGCTTCGCCCGGGTCGATTTTACCGCCAAGATCTGGATCTGCCCGTTCTGCTTCCAGCGCAACCATTTCCCGCCGCATTACGGGATGATCTCCGAGACCAATCTGCCCGCGGAGCTGTACCCACAGTTCACCACCGTGCAGTACACCCTGCCGAACCCTAGCATTAATCCCCAGATGGGTGTTGATCCTAACGCATCTCCGGCCTTTTCTCCGTCGCCCGTTTTCGTGTTTGTGCTGGATACCTGCATGATCGAGGAGGAATTCGACTATGTTAGATCCGCTATGAAACGGGCTATTGGGTTGTTGCCGGAGAATGCGCTTGTTGGGTTTGTTTCATTCGGGACGCAAGCTCATGTCCATGAGCTCGGGTTCTCGGATATGTCCAAGGTTTTTGTCTTCAGGGGAACCAAGGAGGTGACCAAGGATCAGGTTATGGAACAGTTGGGTTTAACTGTTCCTGGCCGTAGAGGCCCTGCTGCTTCTGCTGCGTACCAACAGAAAGGAATGATGCCCAATGGCTTCCCAAGTTCTGGTGTCACGAGGTTCTTGTTGCCTGCATCGGATTGCGAATTTACCCTCAATTCGGTGCGTGTCGTCTTAGTTCGTTCCCCCTTTCGCTTATTCTAGTGCCAACTCGTGATTCTTTGCTGAAAGATGGAATTTTTTTTTTGGTTTGGATTAGCTTCTGGATGAGTTGCAAACAGACCAATGGCCCGTCCAGCCAGGAACCCGGGCTTCAAGGTGTACCGGCGTGGCTTTGAGTGTCGCAGCTGGACTTCTTGGAGCTTGTTTGCCTGGCACTGGTGCAAGAATCTTAACTTTGGTTGGAGGTCCGTGCACCGAAGGTCCTGGCACGGTAATCATCAAAATTGATTTTGGTTGGGTGCCCTTTTATATTCTTCACATTTCTAAATTCAAGTCATTGCTTTGCTCCCGAGTGCTACCACTTGACACAATTTACTTCATCTATTAAAAGAAAACTAATTGTAATTGAAAGTGAAAGAATCGAAGCTCCTTTATGCATGTAGCTAATGGCTGTATCACCGTCTTTGGAGGATGGGAGAAAGCTTCTAAAGCTATCTACTTTGATTTGACCACTGATTTTGATGGTTTTAGCATATTTTGGCTATGAACAGGGTAGTTCTTTTTATCCCAAGAGAACTTTTCTGGAATTTAGATGTCAATCAAACATGAATCAAATTGATCTTTACACTGGCTAATGTCACTTGTAAATTATCTTTACACTGGTATGATTTCCTAATTATAATTATTATCTAACTTGTTGTCAAATGTACTGTGCCCTCTGTTGTGTTTAGCTTTACCTGGCATTTTATGAGGTTGTGAGATCAATGAGACATTTGTGCAAGTGGAACATCAAGTCTACGATCTTTTCTGCAATAGACATTGTAGCTATTTCTAGGATCTCCATAAATAATAACAAGATGGTAAATCTTTGCAGATCATATCCAAGGATTTGTCGGATCCTGTACGTTCTCATAAGGACCTTGACAAGGATGCAGCTCCATACTTCAAGAAAGCAGTCAAGTTTTATGATGGTCTGGCAAAACAGCTTGTCAGCCAAGGCCATGTGTTGGATGTCTTTGCTTCAGCTCTTGACCAGGTGATATTTCTGGGCATTTGACTTCTGTTGAAGTTCTGTTAGTGAGTAAGTTTGGAGTGTAGAGTGGATCCACCAATAGGGTGAAAAACTGGGTTGGAACTAGAAGTTAAGGTGGTGGAATTCGCCAATTTGGAATGGAATGCTATGTAGAGTAGAATTAGATGGTGTGCACTGAAGTGGGTCGCCGTAAGATTGTCTCTTTACTGTATGTTGGAAATTTTCAGCTATAAATTTATCTGCCAACCTTTTATTTAAATATGTCACGGTAAAATAAAGGAGCATATGTCTGCTTGGCTTTATTGAAGTCTAAAGTGGCTGTTGCTCTAAGTTGTCGCTGTGTCTGGTTGTATCTCTACTGGTTTTCGTGGTTGTATGTGCTTGTTTGAAGACTTCAATTTTTTATTAAGTTGGTTCTTGGTGATAGCGAATGCTATATGTGGTTCTTATACGAAGTTGTCACTGTGTCTGTTCATATCTCTACTAGATTTCATTGTTGTATGCTTTTGCTTGAGTACTGCAATAACGTTTTTTGTTGAATTTATAAACTTTAATATTATTTTTTATCCAATTTGCTCCCGGAGTTTTCATTTGTCTTGTATGTGGCTTCCCATATTACTATGTAGATATTTCATCCTTTAGGCAGAATCATTTTTCTAGATAGTTGTTTCTCTTGGGATGCTCCAACCCTAATCAGTCAGGCAATGCTAATTGCCCGAAAATGCCTAGAAAGTAGTTAGGGTGTAACGTGAGTCAGGTTTGAACTTGTTATACACTTTGAATATTTTTTAATTGCTTTTATCTTTGTTTATTTCTTTAAGAGCAACAAGTAAAAATTAGATATTTTTAAGTTTTGGACTGGACAAGCCTTATGCTCTTCTGTGATGGAAACTGAGATGTTTGGCTGTATCTCTTAGGTTGGGGTTGCCGAAATGAAAGTTGCAGTTGAGAGAACTGGGGGACTTGCAGTTCTAGCAGAGAGTTTTGGGCACTCTGTTTTCAAGGACTCCTTCAAGCGTGTATTCGAAGATGGGGAACATTCTCTTGGCCTCTGTTTTAAGTGAGTTTTCTACAAAAATTGGCTCCATTGGCTCGATAATGTTAAGATAGACTCATCTTGTGACTACATTCTTTCTTTTGCTTGATCAAGACTCACCCTGGAGAAGTTTTTTTCTTAGACGTAGTAGGTTACATTGTTATTATAAGCTATGGAACTGATGTGGTATGCTCATTTGTGATACGTAAACTCTTGGATCTTAAGTGCAATTCGGTTAACATAACATTTACATGGAGTTGAACAGTTTTATCGTGAGGGCTAATTTCTCCTTGGGTAAGTTGTATGATGGTAATATGTTTTTTTTATCTTTGCAGTGGAACACTTGAAGTTAACTGTTCAAAGGACATCAAAATTCAGGGAATAATTGGACCTTGCACGTCGATGGAAAAGGTTGGAACATCAACTTTAGTATCTGCTGTTTTCCCCTAATATGTTTTTGGTTGGAGACCAGTTTCTGGTCCCCACCCCACCCCCATCGTCGTTCTCTTTGTGCATTTTCTTACACAGTCATTCTTTGGCATCATGGGTGTGGTTGCTGTCATCCTTGCAGAAAGGGCCGAATGTTGCTGATACTGTCATAGGGGAGGGCAACACTTCAGCCTGGAAGATGTGTGGCCTTGACAAGAGTACTTGCTTGACAGTGTTTTTTGATCTTTCATCAACCGATAGATCAAATACTCCTGGCACTGTAAATCCACAATTATACCTGCAGTTTCTCACTAGGTATGCATGGAGAACTTCTGTTTCTCAATTGCCTTTTGTTCATATTCTACATGCACATTTCTGTTGGTATTTGCTAACTCCATGATGGACTTCTAATGTTTGTTCTTTTGCTTTGTATCACCAATTGGTGATATGAATATAGCTATCAGACGCCTGAAGGCCAATCCCTGCTTCGGGTTACAACTGTAACTAGGCAATGGGTAGATAGTACTGTTAGCTCAGAGGTTAGTTATGCTTCATGCTGATAAAATTTCATTTAAAAATTTCACTTAATTATATTTTATTATATTTCTTGTTTGTGTGCGTTGATGTGTGTTTTTTATCTTTCCTTTTTATGTTGTCCTCGAACTTTAATCCTTAACCATTTGGTTTGCGACTCTTTAAGTATGGAACATCATAGAAACATATTTAGCATTTTAAATGTCGTGAAACTTTTTATGCTCGACTTTGAATCATCATGTGCTACAGTTGCTTGTGGCTTCATGAAAATTATTTTTTGCTTTGTCTACATTGTTTAGATAGTGTGGTCGGGGTTCCATTTAGCTGTTTTTAAGGGGGTTTGGTTGGTGCTGTATATAAGTATCTCTGACCAGATGGTAACATCTGTGGGTGGCGTTGCCTTATCGTGGTTGTTTAATTTTCTTTTAATTTGTCGGAGGTGTCTTAATTTGAATAATATTCTTACTGTCATGTCTCATTGTGCATCATGTTCTGACTTTCAACTATTTCAGGAATTAGTTCAAGGATTTGATCAAGAGACAGCAGCTGTTGTAATGGGAAGACTAGCATCCTTAAAAATGGAGATAGAGGTACTTTGAAGTGGCCTAGTTTTGCTACTGTGCTTTTCCAACTTCCTTGAGTCTTTGTGTCTTGTTGAATAATTTTACTACTGCATATCATTCGCTTTATCCCTTTGATTCTGCGGAGTCACCGGTCTATTTTTTTTCTTTTGCAAGTCCTTATCCATGCTGAACTTTCCTGACCTATACCCTATGGTGTAATTAAACAGGAAGGATTTGATGCAACTCGTTGGCTGGACCGGAATCTAATTCGTTTATGTTCCAAATTTGGAGACTATCGGAAGGATGACCCATCATCCTTTACATTGAACCCCTGCTTTTCATTGTTCCCCCAATTCATGTTCAATCTCCGACGGTCCCAATTTGTACAGGTGACTATCATGAGCAAATTCTTTGCAACTCGTGCAATATATATATCTCTCAGTTATACTTATTCTAGTTTTGTTGATTGATATTTCTTGTGAGCAGGTTTTCAATAACAGCCCGGATGAGACTGCTTATTTCCGCATGTTGTTAAACAAAGAAAACATTACCAATGCTGCTGTCATGCTTCAGCCGTCGTTAATATCTTATTCCTTCAATACATTACCTCAACCGGCACTTCTAGATGTTGCGTCTATTGCTGCTGACCGAATCCTCTTGCTAGATTCTTACTTCAGTGTTGTCATTTTCCATGGCATGACAATAGCACAGTGGCGTAACATGGGTTACCAGAATCAGACAGAACACCAGGTATGGTTTGACTTGTGCCTAATCCTTCTTTTATACAACTTAGTAAATATCCTTAAGCCATTGATCAGCCTTTTTATGCATTTATGCACGATGAGTATGTGGTCCTGTATAGTTAGTTGAAAATAAGCTGCCATTTGGTCATTTCTTCTCATAAGGTAGACACAAATGAGCTTTTCTACCTAAGAAAGACATATGTCATAAGCTGGTAACTGATTCGTGCTATAGTTCTTGAAATTAGATGTAGGTTCTTTTAGAACAGTTTTCATAAAAAGCCTACCACAATCTGTTGGTTGGTTAGTTGTCTGGTGTTTTCAAGTCAACTAAGGGCTTTTCTGTTTTTCCCCTTCTGGTTCTTTGAGTTAATACATGCTTTTTCTTCTGTAGGCGTTTGCACAGCTTTTGCAAGCTCCTCAAGATGACGCTCAGATGATAATCCGAGAGCGTTTCCCAGTCCCTAGGCTTGTGGTGTGCGATCAGCACGGGTCCCAGGTTAGTTCTTTTTTCAATTTCTAATGTTATTGCTGGAACTGAACAACAGACGGAACTTGACCTTTGTGGTTGTGAATGTGATGATGAAATGAACAGGCTAGGTTTTTGTTGGCAAAATTGAACCCATCAGCGACATACAACAATGCACATGAGATGGCAGCTGGGTCTGATGTGATATTCACAGATGATGTCAGCCTTCAAGTCTTCTTCGAGCATCTACAGAGGCTAGCCGTGCAGTCTTGATTGTAAGGGAGGGGTTTCTAATGGCTGAGGAAGTCTCAGCTAGCTGCGACCCACCACTGATGCTCTGTCCCTCTTGTTCCTTCCGTCGATCTTGGGTTTTCCCTTGTTTACGTTTGCCTGTCTTTTTCTCTCCCATATTTCCGAGAAGAGAGATGGTACCCCCACTCGGAGATCATGTGCAAAAAATAACTGAGCAGGCCCATGACATTCGGTAGGAGAGGGAGGGAAGAAGACTGGCCTGCAGAGCGAGGGGGACGAAAAGAAGTACGTTTAAAAGAGTTGAACAGAGTCGTGTGTTACCATTTGTGGAAGGAACTGTGTCATGAAGGGAAATTCATGGAGTTTAGAAGAGGAAACCTAGCTAGCTGCCGTGGTCAGGTGTTCTATTTGTGTATTAAGTTAAGGGTTTTCTCCTTTTGGAAGTTTTCCTTCTTTTTTACCCTTTGGATAGATACATGAGAATTGAAATTGTTGATGATGGTCTTAGGATAATTATCTGAGGTAGTACTTGAGGAAGAGCTGAGTTTGGGGGTAATACTTGGAATCTTCTTTTTGTTTTGTCTACTTGATAGACCATATGAATATACATGCTTATGCTTCTCGCTTTCTTTGCTGTTGTGTTCCCTGACGTTTTAGTTCGAATGGGACAGTGTATGGCGGAGTGACCAATCAACGGTCGCGATTTAGGTCGAAACTTGGCTTTGGGGTACAGGCCTTTTATCTCCCCTTACGATAGATGCCGCAGCCAGTGCCATGCATTCTTGATGTGAAATTACGATACTGCGAGCAGGCTTTGCTCGACTCCATAGCGGCAAGCATACCATCAAGCCTGATGTGATCAAGGCAATGGCTTGTGGCAGTTGACTTATAGTAGTGGATACAAGATTGTATCCATGTAAAGCAAGACCAAGATCAAATAGAGCTGACTTATAGTAGTGCTTTCGGAATCTACAGTGGATGGGAAATCCATGTAAAGCCTGTGCTTTTGGAATCCAGAAATGCACATTTTCTCAATCTGAAACAACTATTGAGCTCTTCCTCACTTGTAATTTCATAAAAAAGAAAGAAAAATGGTTTGCACACAAATTGACGTATTATCAAACACACATCTAACATCCATCAATTATCCTTTTACTACCTAAAATCAACTCTACCAAACAGCCTAATAACAAACTCGAAATAACTACAGCTAGGGGCATAGTATGAGCTAGCTTGGTCGAATAACACACTCAAATTACGGGCCTCGTCGATACTCTAGTTGCTTGGTGTTTTCGAGCAATACCTGTACCCAAAAAAAAAAAAACTCCGGAGTGTAAGTAATTGCTCGTCTGATGAAGAACACCAAAGAGAACTTTGTGACGAAGAGAGAGAGAGAGCCCCAGTTAATTGAAAGCTAACTATTACCTCCCGTATATAAGTTGCAATGGCCTTGCAGCCTTCAATTGCAAGCTGCATAACGTTTTCAACAATATCAACTGGCAACTTGGCATCCATCTGCGCAGAAATAATTGAAGGAATTGATTAGTGAAGAACTCAGCACCAATCAGACATCCACATTGTTTTATTTAAACTGAATTAACGATTAATGAAAACCAATCTCCCGACCCTAACCTGAAGAAGAGTCACTTTGTCTAGCTTCGGTAGAAACCCAACGGTGACATCAGGACCCCCAGCACTATCTTCCAGATAATTAAGATCTGTAGCAAATGCGGTAGGATCAGTGCGAGCTTTGATGGTTAACAGCTAACTGGAAAAGAGAAGGTATTAAGTGAAGGTACAAGCATACCAAGCAAAGGAGTGCTATTGAGGTAACCAGCACTACAGGAAGTCACAAGGTCACGCATAGGGATCCCAGCATCAGCTAGGGCCAAAGTTGCAGCATTTATACATGCAGATCTAGTTCCTGCAAGCAGATGCAGCCATGTGATGATAAGATAAGAACCTCTTTTACCAGGAAAGGTTTACGTACTAGTAACACAAAGAACCATGTGAACACGATTATGTACATGATTAGTCAACAAGCAACTCCAAAAAGGCCGAACGACTCACCTCCATCAGCTTGGAGGACTTGCACGTAGATGTCTATCTGTATGATTCACAAACAACACTATCCTTTAGGAAATGTAACAAGTGTTATCCTTCCTGATAAAATAAGGACAAAGCAGTAAGAAAATAACCTGAGAGCGCGGCATTAGGTTAGTCAATATACAACACTATCCTTTAGGAAATGTAACAAGTGTTATCCTTCCTGATAAAATAAGGACAAAGCAGTAAGAAAATAACCTGAGAGCGCGGCATTAGGTTAGTCAATATGCAAGCTTCCATTGTCTGGCGGATGACTAAAGATATCTCTGTTGATCGCCTGAGGATAATATGCAGGTGCCAAAAGAGTTAACAAGATCCCCCATTCTAGGATATGGCACAGGAATTTTACCAAGCCAAGCTTATGATAATAAAGATAAGAAAACCTTGTCATGCAAACAATTTGGCCCACATCATTGCAAAAGCTAATTATCTATCTAATCCAGAGCCCTGGTTCAAATCTATACTCGCTAATTAATACCACACCTTAATAAACTATTAACTTTATAAGAACTATAAGAAACTAAAAAACTCAGAGAAAGGCAGAAACAGGTTGCATCATCTAGCATATCGAAACCATCTGGAAGCATACTGATTACCTATCGCCCTTTGGTTTACGCTTGCGGTCACCGGTGCTGAAATTGGCCATGGTGTACTCACACCTCACCTGCGGTTTACATAAGCAAAAAGTCAGTAAGGGGCTGATCTAAGAGCAAGGCAACTCAACATAAAAATGTCAAGATCAACAATACCAATGCCTGGTCGTTACTCAGTTGGCTCTTGTTCTGGACCTGAACAATTAGAACCAGGCAGTCTCAGATAAGCAGTAAAAGCTGTAACTTGAAGTAATTCCAAAAAGAAATTAGCACCCTTGGAGCTCAAACAAAGAACAATACATTACCTCTCTAGGACCATAGACAGCAGCAATTACTTTGGTGTTGCCCATTTCAAAAACAGCAGAACTGCAAGTGTTCGGGATTTTAACTTGTTAATTCATACTAAAATCGAAGAAATAAAAAAAATGCATTAGGGTTTTGAAGATACCCGTCAGCTCTGGCAACCGCGCCAATCTCGGCTCGAAGCTGCCTCATCTGAGACACAGACAGGGAGTTTCATATTAAACTGAGACACACGGAATGAAAATTCGGTTTAAACAAACCCAGATAATCTAAAAGGAGGAAACTGAGACTGAAAGCAACATACTTCCATCGGACGGCGACCGTCCAGACGGAGTCCTTCTGGGTTAACGAACTCCATAGCTGAGGAAGAAATACTGAGGCGCCGGAACGAGGGTATCGTCGTCGACAGCGCGGGAAACGGTCAATAATCTACCACCACTTCTACGGTAAACCCAGTTGCCGTTCGCCGGCGAAGGAGAAAGATAGCAGTTCGGTTTTAGCAGCAGTTCTTTTCTGCTTCTTCTTCTGAAGCTTCGGAAGCCCAGCCCAGAATCACCAGGCCCAAAAGATAAAAATCTCAAGGCAGGGCCCAAAACCAGATGGGATTAGAAACTCCAGTAACTTGGGGCTCAAGGCAAAGCAAGGTTCGAGAAAGACTATCAATTTTGGTTTAATTCACAAGTTCCAAAACAATGAATTGGATTGGGACATCAACGTCGAATTATTAACAGTTCCTTCCAACTGTTACAGATTATATACAGTAGTATAGTATATTTGTGACAATGATATATGTACAAGTGAATGAAAGGTTAAACAGGGCCAATTTTTTAGGTGAACCAACTTTTCTCTATTTACAGGAAGTCCCACTGCCAATAAACCTTCTCCACAATCCCACCACCGCTCCTAACCGCCAGGCGAAGCGTCTCGGAAGCCGGTGGCACGCCCCAAAGATATGGTACAGCCACCGTCATCTTCAACTTCTCATGCAACCCGCCTTTCACTGCTTTCTCAGCAGCAACCACCTGAAAGGAAGCAAAAAGATTACAGGGTCGTCCTCCTTTTGAGCTCATTGTCATGAGCTGATAATCAGGCAGATGTATGAAGATAAGAGTCTGCGGTTTATGGATACAGCGATGAACTAAGCTTTTTGGGGGTAACCACAGGGCAGACAAACAGCACATTTTTATAAAAAATGGTCTATTTGTTTTCCAGTTGTAAGAGGGAAGGTAGATTCACAAAGTATTGAGCACAACCAAAGGGCAGGATTCATGGCAATGTATGCAAAGCCTAACACGTAGCATCAAACGCTGTTTTTCGTTCCTGAGTAGTAAGAAGAATCATGAACTGTACCTATAAACTGGGAACAAGCGAGGTTTGCACAAGTATGTTGGACAAATTTCAGCTACACAAACATTACCCTACCTCTCCACCATGTTCCAAAACAGTGTCCTCCACAACATCACTGAGCATTTCAATGGAGCGGCAGAATCCAAGTATACACAGCCTTCTTCCCATATCGAGCCCCTGGAATAGCACCGGAAACACATGAGCTGCTAATGACCACATCATATTTTAAGGACCCGTCTCAGAAAGCTGTGGCCACAGTAGTAATTACAACTTACATTGGTCGCAGCAATGTCAAACAATGCACCCAAACACAATCCCTGATCGGGATCCATGTAGTTACTCTCTTGAAACCGTTGGAGTCTCTGAGAAGTCTTAAGTTTCCCTTGTTTCTTCTGTAAAACAAACCCATCAGAAGAAAGTTGTTGAATAAGCTCTTGCAAGAAAGACAATCATGCAGCAAAGTTTTAAGAGGCATTTAAAGGAAACAGACGCAGAATGTGCACCCAATAAGCAAAACTAGAACTAACTGGGGAACCATGAAAAGAAGTTAAAATGAGGGAGCTTATCATCAGTGCTTTTATAACAAACACAGCATACATCAGCAGAGGTGGCACGTCGAGGAACAATGTTGCCACCAATCTGAATGAGCCCATCAGCAGTGAACAATGTGACCTTCTCCTGCTGGACCCATTCTATGGCTGCAAGCAAAGGGGAACAAATTACCCCATCATCATTACACTAATCAACCACAACCATAAGAAACTACGGGAAATGAGAGAACTCCTATCAAACAACTGGAAACCCGGGCCCGTGTCAATTAATCCAATTAACAGGTTGAGACGATTAAATTGTAATTCTATTGAGGAATAATATACAAGAATCATACAATTGGGAAATGATAAAGTGATGGGGAATTAGGACGTGGAATTGAGATGCATTAGGATTTATCATTACCGTTATTGTCACCGGACCATGGGAAGAAGCTGAGGGAATCGTCCCCAAGGAAGTCACCGGGATCAGATGCTTTACAGGTGAGCCGCAGGCAATGACGATGCGGCCGAGGATTTTTCACACCTTTCAACGGAAAGAAATTTGACTGCAGAGAAGAGGAAGGAACTTGAAGGAAGCAATCTAAAGCCTGAGGAATCTCAAAATTAATCAGAAAATAACACCCATAGAGGAACAAACCCAACACAAAAAGCAGAAGATGATACCGCTTGATGGGATGAAATGATGGAGGCAACGGTTTTTCTTTGGTGAAGAAGGACGTAAGGAGTGCTGCAGCGCGCACAGTTACCTGCAGTGGCAGCTGGGGAAATGCGACTCGAGCCAAACATTGCTACTCCGCAAGCGAAATTTTGGGAAAGACCAGTTTGCAGCTTCGAAAGGCACACTAGAGGCAGAATTGCTGAACTTCTGCAGTGTGAAGGCAAGGGGCAGAAGGGGTACGTTTAAAGACCAAACCAGATGGTGAACCAAAATGAGAGCACTACACCTGTATGCATTAATTAAAGGAAGCTAAAATATATTGCAGAGTTGTGGCAACACAGTTTCATGATATTGGTTAACGAGAATAATACACAAATTTGAGGGATAACTCCTAACTAGACTCTGGTGATAACTAACCCAATCCCAATAAAGTAGATCGTTTGGCAAATAAGTTCTCAAGCATTCTCAACCCACTAGTGCAAATCGAAACTCACAAAAGTACGCATCCACAAAATTCCTTTCCGCCATTGACACACACTGATTTGTTCAGACAAACCAATGTACACTGATACAACTATTCTAGAGGCAGGAAAGCAACCAGATTCAACTAACATCAATTCAGAATGCTTGATCTGTCAACAAACAACAACTATCCTGTCATCAACCAATCGATTCTCCGCCAAGGGGCCTAACTCACACAGTGTACCAATCAGACAAACTCCATAACACAAAAAATCAGAAACCCAACTTAACCAAAGCGGATTCTCACATAAACAGGGCAGCCCAGCAAGCAACTCTGACAATAATTTGCCACAGAATGAAAGGACACTTCAATTTGCTTAAAGTCGTCAAGTTCTAAACTTACTGCCATGCAACAACTCAGCAAACCAAAACCCAACAGAAGATCCACCACAGTAAATGCCCAAGTCAAGCCACCAAAGACAACTTGTGGCAATCGAAACGAAAAAAAAACCCCACTGAGCAGAAAACTACACATATTCCCCCTTCCTTTCTCTTAGCCTTTCCATTCACATACAACCCACATTTACCCAGTTCGGACCCATATGGAATTGAGGGTTCAAACCCATCAAATACGATAGAGAGAGGAAGAGAAACGACTGAGAGAACTGGAGATCTAAGGAGAAATCTCTCCTGCAACTTCCTGTAGAACAAAAATTGAACGAATACAAAACGGAGTTTCTAAAAAAATTTACCTTCGGGAGTGCTGGCTTTGACCCAATCGAGCGGTTTCTCAGCCGGCGCCGTAGAGAGCGCCTCCAGCCGATGAATCAATCCTCGTCGGGAACTTCTTCAGCGGAATCCAATCGGATCTCGAGATCACAAATTGATCATTCCTCTTCTGCCCACAACACAACCTCTTCTCCCACTACAGAATCACCACCACCATTCACCGTCTTTTATGATTATGGACCGCGAGCGGAGGGTTCGGATTCTGTGGATGGTAACAAGAAGGCGCGAAGGCCATTCCCGTCCCGAGATGCCAAACCATATCTCCTTTCTACGAACACGTGGATAAGTGGGTTTCCTTTTTCTTACAATCCACGACTCCACGTGGTTCGTTGTCGGAGAGCACGAAAAGAAAGATAGGGTCTGGATAATTTGGGGAATTTCTGGTTTTCTTTCTTTCTCGAGACAGGTCGTTTCGGCTCAAAAGGTGATCCAGCCCAATCTTCCGAGCGGGCCGGACCAGGTCAGTGAGTATCCAATATTTAGCTTTCACCGCCCATGTAACGTTGTAAAACTTTTAAACCAGAATTCGGATAATTTGGTTTTGATAATTAACTTGGTTTCCACAATTGATTGAGTTTGGTTTGGTTAAACTTTTTACTTTCTTTGGTTTATATGATTTAGTTTTGATTTCAGACACCGCTAATCAATCAAACAATTTAATCAATTAGACACAATCAGACATATTACACATATTACTTACTACTTTACATAATCACTCTAGAGTCAAGCGTTCCTCCATTTTGGACCCATCAAAAAATAAAACTCAAATTTATTCTTATACTATATTTGTTCTTGTAGAGTGTAAGCAACAACGTCTGAGTTCCTAATTTAGATAAAAACGTATACATTATGTTGAATCGAAACCCGAAATTAAAAAACTTGTTTAGTTTATGATAATAGCTAACCGACTAAAACAATTCACACAGACATATACAATTCATTATCCACATATCATTGGTTGTTAGGTAGCACTATTTCTAATTATTGTTAGTGAAAGAACACGGAACTAGGTGTGCGATTTAGGGTTTAAGATTGATATGTGAATTGGGGATTTGAATGAGAAAGAACAGGGATTTAGGTGAGGGCGAAGCAGAAGTCGGTCTCCAGGAATAAGGGGGCCGATGGCTAGGGTGAGGGAGTGGGGTTTCGGCTAGGGTTGAGCGAGAAATAGACTTAGGGAATAATTGTTGTGTTATTGCTTGCCTCTATCCTTCTCCTAACACAATATATATAATCCGACTAATTCCCTCTAACTATCCCAATAATTAACCTAACCGAATAACCCCCAATAGTCTCGAAATACCCAACATAATATCAAATGCTCCGAATAATAATAATTAACGACAAATAAACCCTCAAAGAATATGTTTCTGACAGCTAGATAATTATATTGGTGGTATATATTTTTATTAGATGGCTTGCATATTATTATTTCATATTTCTGATGAAGTACATCAGTTCCCATATATGTATTATGTTTAAGGGTTTAAGGTTGCTGCATAGTTTGTATATGACAACATGTTCCTAATGAATCAGCAATCAAACATGTGGAAGTGATGGAGGAGCATCAACATGATAACAAATTGCTCTACTCATGCTTCAATGTGCTTGCTGTTTACCTTCACAAGTTCACTTCCCTCTATAGTCTATACTACACATCTCCAACCACACAAACACAGGACACGATATGAAAGTGCTAAAACTGTCAAACAGCAAACTTCCAGTTGCAGCCTATTTACGAACCAAGAGCCACATTCACTATACATATAGCTGTATCAGACGCATCATCTATCTATTCTCATTTGACAGATGCACAGCAGACCAAATGAGCCCAGTAAGGCCTTCCCTTCTCTTTCCTCTTCTCCCTCTTGATCTCTGCCGGATACCTCGCTGGAGAGTTCCACTCTTTCCTCCCAGCACCTTCCTCCTGAATGGTAGTAGAACTCCTGACCCCATTGTCCCTGACTTTGCTGACGACCACTGCAGCATTTTCCTTGACATGGGTTGGCGACGACCTCGATTTCGTTTCCTGGTTCGCCTCGCCTAGCAGGCTCTTCAAGGGAGTGTGCTGCTTCCCACCAGTATGGCTCCGATTCGTCACCTTTGCAATGATCTCTTCGTTCTTTTTCCTTCCCTGTGACTCGTTTACCACGTTAGTAATGGAGGGGAACCATCCAGCTTGAGCTTTTGACTGTTGCGGGTTCTGTGCTGAATGGATTTCTGAAGACGCACCAGCAGCTTTTTGGTCACCTGCAGTTCTTGGCTCGACAAGGGTCATGAAAGATGGGGCCTCAAACATATCCGTCTTGTCGGAGTCTCGTGGAGCATTTGTCTTCGCTGTGCTGACTGGCATATCTGGTTGGGCGGAGAGTTAGCACATAAAAACACTTGGAAAACTGAGTGAATGCATGACAAATAAACCAAACTACACATCTCTCCCTGGGAATAAACACAAGAAGAACCAATAATTGAACCATTTCGGGTTGGATTCTAACCAGCAAAAAATAAGTAGGTGTTCATGAATGTACCTGAAGCAGAACCCCAGTGGGTTTCCAGACTATCAGTTTGGCTATTTGATTTGACCGAAAAATCTGCCGCAGATGTACCAAGCTGTTCAGTAGAGGAGTCACCTTCTTTACCGTATGGTTCGGGTTTGTCATGAGATGCATCTGCGACCAAGTCTCTGGTGCATTCATCTTTAGCTACTAAAGGATTTAATGAATCAGAATCTGAAGAAGTTACACTGTCCTTTGCTACAGGGTCTTGTGAAGACTTCTGTGGAAATTCAGCATCTTCACTTTTAACCAATTCGGGTGTCCCACCAACTGCAAGAGTAGACTCGGTCTCAAGTTTATCTAAGTTTGCCTCAGTGTGAGACACTTCACCCATATTTATGCAAGCAGATTCTTCTTTCAATTGTCTCTCTGATGCATTTACTAATTTGTCTGCTATAGCACTGGATTCGTGAACATCTGTAGATTCGAGCATCGCTTTGGATTCAACTGAAGATTTTTCCATCACTGACCCTGACTGTGAGCCCCCAGTTTCTGCTGCAGGTGCAAGGTCTCTGTCAATTGTGTCCTCTTGACAATCAGTAGCACTCACACATTCAAGGAAATTACTTTCTATGCTTTTGGCTTCTTGTATACCTTGTTCAGAGACACCTGTTTGTGTATACTCAATTTCACGTTCAACAGTTTCCTCGATCTTCATTGAAACATTCTGGTCCACCAAGCTTGATGGAGCTGAATTATCAGCCCCAGTCACATCAGGCCTATCAAGCTGAGCATGAAGTCTTATATTCTCAAAGATGATATTATCAGGCTCTGAAGTTGCTTGGTTGTCATCCTGATCCACCAAGCTTGATGGAGCTGAGTTTTCGGCCCCACTCACATTAGGCCTATCAAGCTGACCATGAAGTCTTTCTTTCTCAAAAATGATATTATCAGGCTCTGAATCTGCTTGGTTGTCTTCTTTGTGAGGCTCCATAATGGCTATTTTGCTGTTGTCACCTACATCAGACACTTCATTATTTGGCACTTCATAAGTACCAGAATGAGTGTCCGCAGGTCTTTTAAGTTGTTCAGCTTCTCTATCTGCTGATGAAACCTGCTGACTCATATCCGATAAGACCTCTGCACTTAAACCTGGAGAAACTTCAATCAATGTAGTATCGGCAGGTCTTTTAAGCTGTTCAGCTTCTCTATCTGCAGATGGAACCTGCGGATTCATATCCGATAAGACCTCTGCACATGAACCTGGATAACTTTCAATCAACCTACTGCTTTCACCTTTCACTTCAGGGCTATCTCCAAGAACCTGAACTTCTGATGCAGTTGAAAGTGTTTCCTCCACCAATTGCCTAATTGGATTACTGGAACAATTATCATCAATTGAAGAGCCAGAGTCCTTTGCTTCATTTGTTATTCCATCTGAGCCTAAATTGACAGTTTGAAGAATTTTACTCCCTTCACCTTTGAAGCCCTCAATCATGGCCTCAGCATTGCCAACATATTTTATATCACCAAGGACTGAAATAACATGTGCATTCTCATCCTCCATACTATTCACACCCTCTACTGACTCACTGGAAATTGCAGATGCAGGTGCTAACGGAGCATCCACGTTAACCTCCGCAGTATCATCAGAAGCATCAGTAGATTTCACATCATCGAAGGAACTTCTAGTTTCTAACTTTCCATGACACTCTTCTTTTAACTGAGGGACCTCGTCCATCTTTGCAGTGTGCACTTCCTCCAGTTGACAGATGCCAAAGTTTGGTCCAGTACTTGAACTCACAGCCACTGCCTTCTCTATATTAGACATACCTTCTGATGAGTTGACAGTAGCATTATCAGCAGACAAAACACCATCTGCCACCTGAACTTCGGGAGTGGCTTGTTCATTTCCTTTTTGATAGGTCCCGTTCAGATCATTAATGTTGTTCTTCGCCACCTCTCCAGAATCATTCATCTGATTTCCAGATATCATTGGATTTAAGTCACTCGTCAATACTCCTCCTGTATGAGCAGACTCATCCCCGTGTTCTCGTTCAGTCAAGTCAGTTGTAGCAATTGGAACATATTCTGCAGATGCTGGTGCAACTCTATCTGCCTGAACCTCTGTGATTTGCATTTGTGTTTTCTTGTCTGAAGTACCTGGACCTAATACAAGAGCAGCAAGTTACAGTACGTGATCGTAGTAAACGAAAAACCAAAGAGCATATAAGAATTCGTCAACTGTAGAGCACTAAATTAGTCCACGGGTATTAGGAAATCAATCTCAAAATAACTACTTCGGCACAAACTTGTCATATGAGAAAGACAAAATGTTGTCATCCCAGCATGCAGAATAGGGCTGTTTTTTTCTTTATCACAGATGTAATGAACAGTACATTTAAGGAGCTGATGTAACCTTCAAAGAAGTTCAGTTAAACCTTACCACTACCAATTGCTGCCTCAGGGGATTCAACAGTTGCTGTATCTTTTTTGTTGATAGTTCCTTTAAAGCCCTCCTCCAACCGCTGTTGGAACCCCACAGCGGATCCAGTATCAACAAAATCATCAACAGCATCCGAGAAAACATCATCTTCTGATCTATTCGATCTCCCCCCTGTTCCGCCACTGCTCATCTCGAATTGACTTCTCGCCAAAACTTTCGGACCTTGGACAATGAACACACACAGAGCACCATCATTAAGTAACACAAACCCTGTGCTTCAAACAAGCAACGGAAGGTAATGCAGTCTTTTATCAGCTTAAAGCAGATACAAGTAAGCAGTAGCTTTGGGTACGAAGGGCAAAACTCAAAACTAACATGGCCAAAAACAGTGCTGGCTTCGGAAATGTATGTTCCCCTGACACATTGCTTACAAGACTAGCAGAGATCACAATAATTATACAAGCATATAGAAAGAGAAGAAGAGGTGGAATGGAATCAGGGGGAGGGAGAAAAGGGTTTGCTCACTAGGGGTCTTGAGATCCCCATCAGAGTGCTGATCATCATCATCAGAAACAGGGGAATGGCCAGTCTGAAGCTGTGGGAGAAGGCTGTAGCCTGGAAGTGTTCCACATATCTTCCTGTGAGCACGCCGGTGCCTTGCGTTCGGATGTGGGTTGGGAAACGGCCACCCACATTTTTGACAGACGTGGACTCCTCCATGGCTCTCGTGCCCTGTTATCCACGCAAATTCACACCACGGTCAGAAACCAGGAAACAGAAAACCCTATATTTCACAAAACCCACAGCGCACGGCAAGGATAAACAGCAAAAGAAACGAGATGGTAATCAACCAAGCAGTAGAGGCAATGCGCGATCGAGAAGGGTTCAAACTTTTTGGAAGTAAGACGAAAAGGAAAAAGGGCGGAAAAGGGTCGCGAGAAAGAAATCAAAGCCGGGAGAGAGGCAAACTGCGGCGGCCCAGAAATTAAGAAAAGGGGAAAGAAAAGATGGGGAAAGCACCAAATCCATGGCGGAAAACGAACCTGGTGCTGCAGCAGGAGTGACATTGCTTCCGTGATCTGCTCGGCTTCCACTCTCCATCTCTTTTAAACGAAAACCCCAAGATAGCTAGAGAGAAAGAGCGAGAGAAGAGAGTCCGGGTTGATCGACTGACTGAGGTCCGGGAGGAGGAGAAAAATGGGGGACAGAGAGAGAAATTGGTTAACAAAGATTTGGGGAGAGGTATCACAAAACCCAAAAAAGGCGAGACTTTTCACACGTATCAAAGAGCAAGAAAACAAGTCTACGGCAAAAGAAATGGAGAAGGACTTCAAGGAAGGAAGAAAACGGGGAAACGGGTCTTTCTCTCTTCCCTGACTGTTTTTTCTCCTTTTTACTGTCTCTACCCGTTGGGATTCCCGAGACCGTACGGATCCAACGGTATCGGCGGCCGCCGGCGTCTACCCGGAGCCCGGCCTCTCTCTCGCGCTCTCCATTGTCAAAATTACATTTTGATCCCTATACTGTTATCCTTTAGCAAAGCACTCCTTCCGTCTATTTCTCCATCCTATCTCCCGTTTCCTGTGGGCGCTAAATCTCTAAAAGCCCTAAACCCCAGCTAGCTCGACAGCTCGTAGAAGAGAGTCTTCTTCTTCCCCTCTGACTATCTTTTTCCCTACCTCTCCGACGAAATGAGCTCTTCCTCCGACCGCCGGCGGAACCCGACGGAGCTCGTCCTCCGGCAGGCCTTCACGAATCTCCAACACAATTGTTCTGCCTTCCTTCAAAACTTCGCTCAGCTCCCTCTCCTCAATCCGAACTCCCATTCTTCCTTCCAAACCCACCTCCAAGCCTCCCTTTCCCACTTGCAGAACCACTCCAAACTAGCAATTGATGCTGCCGTTTCTCGCTTCAACCAAATCCCTCCTTCGTCTTCCAGAAACCCTCTCTGGGCTCGGATTCCGTCCGACCCGGTTCTCCTATCCAATTCCACGCCTGCAGCTGCTACTCCGCCCTTGACTCCTCAGGCCATCGAGGAGCGCTTGGCTGGCGTCCCCGTCTACGCCTTGTGCAACTCCCGCGATGAATTCGTTCTGGTCTCTGGAGTTTCAACGGGGAAGTCGCTTGGATTGATGTGCTTCAAGAAGGAGGATGCAGATGCGCTCCTTCACCAGATGAAGAGCATGGACCCTGAGATGCGTAAGGATGGGTCTAAGGTTGTTGCCGTTGCTTTGAACAAGGTTAGTCTCTCTTTTTTTCTGATTCTCTTCTTTAGGCTTTGATACCCTTTTTCCCTTGTTCAATTTTGGTGTTGATATCGTGGCTTCTGGGCAGGTTTTTCAACTCAAGGTCGATGGAGTTTCGTTCAGATTGATACCGGAGTCTGCCCAAGTGAAGAATGCTCTTACAGTAAGTGTGTTACTGGTTCAAGTTAAAGACTAAAACCTCACTGCTGATAAGTTGCAGTTTTGAAATGCTGGTTTGGTGTTTGTTGTGATCCCGAGGTTGGTGTTAGTTATTCCATTGCTATGTTTATGTGCATAATGATTCATGATCGGTGTGAGTGACTATGTGGTTCAAGCTGAGGAGCTTTATTCGACTCTGCATAACTCAGAGTAAGGTGTTTGATCGTTGTATTTGTTGAAGGAATTAGACGGTGTAGGTAATAAGAATTGAGTAATCTCAGCTGAATGGACATCGGATCCTCGCTGATTTGCACTAACTCGTGTATCTAAGCATAGTGTGGAACAAGCTCTATAGGCGGGACATGTCAATCCTCGTTATTTCTATAGTTAGAGCTCTTGCTTCACATTGCACCTGGTAATCAGAGGCATGGACCAATGATCATGGTCTAATAAGTGAGTACAGAGGCCCTACTGCTGCAATCGAGTATTAATCTTACATCTACTACATCGTCTGATTGTTTTCGGGATATTCAATGATTAGGATATGCATCTTGGTCTGTTTCCCCACTCATGAAAACTAACAAATCCATTATGTTGCTATATGATAATGGTGCTTCCCTGAATATGAACCACTTTTGGAAGTTGCTCTTGTCCATGATTGCCTGTTAAACTTGGCGCCTCTGTTTTCTAGAAGCAGCATGCATGATTTCATCATAATTCAAATAATGCAAAACTAAGTTAGTGTTATTCATAAGGCTCATTGTTTGGAGGATGTAATTTCCTATACCTAATGTAATGTCATCACTCGTACTTCTTCATGCTATGATTATCTCGATCCATCAACAAAGTTGCTTACTTTCAGTCATTCACATGCAGGAGCAGGAAAAGGCTGGACTCTCTGATGGAGGTTTCCCTGGGGTTCCAGTTTTCCAGGTTTAGTACACATTTAGGCATTTCACAATGGGTTGTGCTTTCTGGTTCTTTCTGTTTTCTGCTGCCAGTTGTAACACATGCTGAGCTTAATGATTACACTTGCTACTTGCTAGCGATAATGGATAGATGAATCCTCATAATCCTTATTTTGAGTTCAAAGAACCAATGTGGAAATTCTAAAACGTTGAAATTTGTCTGAATTTCCATGTTGTACAAAACCAAGGAATTGACTTGTGGAAATTAAAAAAAAATTCATGTTTGGATAGGGTTTAGTTTTGTAGGAATTGATGGTGTGGAATTTGGAAAAAGAAGTAAGAAAACGTGGTAATGTCAAATTACTTGGGGGAGGTGTAGTATTCTCAATTACCATGAATGTGGTAATTGAAGCCAATTTCCATACCATTTTTGCTCTCCCAAACATGGGTTTTTAACCCAATTACTGCATTATATGGTAATTGGGTCCAATTACTGCATTACATTTCCACATCCAAACGACCCCTTATTTGTGTCATGCAATATATATGTTCAATGACCAAATTCCCTGTTTTACTCAGTTGGGCAGCGCAGCCTTTTTGTTCTATTTCCATTCTTCTTCTTTCTCATAGTCTTTTCACATTCTTGTTATTTCAGTCAAGAAGCCTGGTGTTAAGAAGCCAAACCAAGAGCTATCGCCCTGTATTCTTTAGAAAGGTCAGTTAAGGAGGTAACAGCCTTCCCTACATGCACTAGTTTCTTTAGAAAGGAAAGTAACTCTTTTCCCTTGGTAATTGTAGGAGGACTTGGAAAAGTCTCTCTACCGAGCTTCACGTGAACAGAAGAAACTGAACCCTCTCTTCAGGGATGGGGATATTCAGGTTTATAGATTTTGATATTCCCTGTTGCCTGTTGGTTTCAAGTTTCATCTGTCTAACCTACTTTTTTCTTTCTGTAGGTGGCTGTTTTTGAAGAAGTAATCAAGTCCATGAAGGTAAACCTCCTTAACCCTTCTTTGGATAAAAACTGGTTGATAATGTTTCCTGTATGAGGGGTGAATCCAAGGTTGAGCTTGGCTTCATGGGGTGCATGATGCACCCTTTTCCTTGCATTTAACGCAAGGTTTCGAGTTTAGGGAGGAGAAGGTAAAGTAAGATAAACTTTCGATTTTGTTTTAGGAGAATTCGGGTTCAACGTGGAACGATGTAGTCTTCATCCCACCTGGGTTTGATGTCTCGACTAATCCTACCGCCGAGGAACAGGAGTGAAAGCTGCAAGTTGCTAGATCAGACGTTCTGAGTTTCGACACCCAGCATATATAGTTTGTGTAATGGTTTGTTAAAGCCTTGATTAGGAACAGTCATTTGCTTCATGAACATGCTAAAAGTTCATAGCAAGTTTTCCTCTTATTTAACTGTGGTTATGGTGTTGATGTCGTCGGATCATATGATCCCATCCGCCATCTCAATTGTTAGATGCACGCAATGACATTGTTGTAAAAGTAAAACGCTTCAACATGCATGTGTCTTAGACATTGTCGCGCCTCCATCAACGTGCTAATCGGTTTGTAAAAAGAGGAGAAAAATAGTCTCATGTGGCGAGATCACCGTGTTTACAGCAACTTGGGGGTGAAAAGAGACTCCATGAGAATCGGATCTGATGGCAGGGAGGGTCAACCAGTGAATCGTCCACCTTCCACGCCAATTCAATCCCATTTCCTCCATTTCTATTGCAGTCTCCCATCACCCTATTGACCCAATCAACCTCTGTAAAAATCAGTCTCCCATGTACATTTTTTACCATTTACCATAACCTTGGGTATATATGCTCCATCCCAACATCGACTACATATCCATTCCTCAATCAATCGATTCCACAATCACTAAAGTTACCACACAAATAACCTTCATCATTAGCTCCCGTCGCTCTTTGTCGTTCATACATCAATATCGAATTTATCAATATTTGATAATGGGCTCCCTACTTTGTTACCGGTGGTTAAAGTCACCATATCGTGGCCACCATCACGAAGCATTTGGGATGGTGGCGATTGGAGTAATGATGATCATGTTGATTGCAGGGCCCCAGCAGGCTATTGCGTCACAGAATTTCTTTCAGGACGTAGACATCACGTGGGGCGGCGGCCGTGGCAAGATCCTCGACGGAGGCAACATGATCTCTCTTTCTCTTGACAGGGACTCCGGCTCGGGGTTCCAGTCCAAACTCGACTACATGTACGCCAGAATCGACACCCAGATCAAGCTCGTCCCCGGGAACTCCGCTGGCACCGTCGTCGCTTACTACGTATGTCTCGTGTTGGCTCCATCCATCTTACGTAATCACTCTACTTAACGATTTTATAACCGTAATGCGAATGATTAACTAATTTAACATTGTATCAAAACGAAAGATGTCGTCGCAAGGCCCCGTCCACGACGAAATCGACTTCGAGTTTCTGGGCAACGTGAGCGGACAACCCTATATACTCCACACAAACGTGTACACGCACGGACAGGGCAGCAGGGAGATGCAGTTCTACCTCTGGTTCGACCCTACCAGAAACTTCCACACCTACACCATCATCTGGAAGCCCCAACACATCATGTAATTACCCCACCAAGATAAATGTTCGTTTCTTCTCTTAATTAGCATAATAATAATCAATCATAATTTCTTAATCTAATGATCCATGCAGCTTCATGGTGGACGAAATTCCAATCAGGGTGTTCAAGAACCTGGTGAAGTACGGGATACCCTACCCAAGGAAGCAGCCCATGAAGCTGTACAGCAGCCTGTGGGACGCCGAGGATTGGGCCACGAGAGGTGGGCTCGTGAAGACCGACTGGACCATGGCCCCGTTCACGGCCTACTTCCGCAACCTGGCGGCCCACCAGTACAAGAACTTCACGCACAACGGGAGCGGGTCCTTCAGGCAATTGGGCCGCGATGACTTGGGCCCCTACGCCAGGAAGAGGCTGAGGTGGGCCCAGATGCACTTCATGATCTATGACTACTGCACCGACTTCAACCGGTTCCCGCAAGGCCCGCCTCCCGAGTGCAAACACGCCCGGATTTGATCCATCGATCTTAGCAATTGTTACCTCGTTTTTTCATACATTTTTCGGTGTATTGTCAACGCATTTATCGTCGACAACAATGACTGACCTCAATAACGTTGTTGTTTTTGTTTTTGCCTAGTTAGTCTGGTTATAGATTTATAAATTTTGGTCCGATCCCGAGTAATCATCAATTGTTGCACCGATCAATTAATGTCGTTGTTGTTCTTCATTATCATCGTTAATGCCTTGATCTGGAGTGGTAGAAATTCATGTTATTTGATTCGGAATAGATATTTTGATCCAATTATAGCATTCGATTCTCGAGTACCAGAAAACCACATCAGTGTCGGTTTTGGTTGCTGAAATGGGCTAATTCGTGAATAACCGACCAGTTCGGTTTGTTAACCGAACTGAACTCCAGCCGTACAAGTCTTATTTTTTCGAAAAAACAAGGAAAGAAGAACTTAAGGACAATACGTAAACAATTAAGCCCTGGTTCAGGGTTTTTATTCGGCGGGAGAACCCATAGAAGTTTGAGCTAAATATTTCTGGGAGAAGAAAATGGCGTTTGTAAACTCGGAGTTCAAATTATTCTTGGGAGGGACTGGGTTTTCCGACAATTCTTCATCTGAGCCCCCTTCTCGTCCCGCACCTCCGCCAGTTGAAGTTCTTGCTTCTGAGGTATTTGTTGTCTCTTTACTTTCCAATCTCTCTTACCGTGAGCGCGTTTCCCTTCACTGGTCGCGCGTATTAATCTGTTGAAAACACTTGGTCACCCATTTGTGTTTCAAAGGTTTCCTCAACTGTGAAATGCTTGCTGGAGGCTGTGAACTTGGATGGCCTCACTTTGCTCAAGGTGCGTGTTCGTTTTCTTTTTTAAAACTTTACTCTCTTTGTTTTTGTCTTGAAGAGGAATGAGGAAGGAAATGGAAGAATGTATCAGTGAGAGTGAAAGATTGTAAATTTGAATCAATTGAACTGGATTATGTGCATCAATTTCGTTGTTGTTTCACTAGGCTCGGGTGAGTACAGAAGAGGTTTTGGGAGTTCCTGATTCTGATTTGGTCCCTGGTGTATATGAAGGTTACAAGCTCTTCCCATCACATATATGTTACGGACTTGGTTAGATTTGTTTGTTGACATTTTGCTGCTAAACTACCATTGACAAACTTGCATTTGTTTCTGCATTGGTAAACTAGGGGGACTGAAACTTTGGGAGGGTTCGCTGGACCTTGTCAAAGCCCTTCGGTCCGAGATTCATAAGGGCGAATTATCACTAAAAGGGAAGAAAGTTCTAGAGGTGTGTTTATTCTGGATTTTTCCTGTTTGAAATTCTTTCAACATTCGCTGATACTCTATTGGGGACTTCTGTATTGATCTGACTGGTTCCATTGTTGTTGATTGACCAGCCAATTTTCATTTTAGAACTAGAATGTTTTGAAATTCAGGACCAGAGAAGGGATTTACCAGTTAGTGACTCTGGTTGGACACTAGAGTTGAGCAGCCAGTAGGTCTCAGAGCCTCATTTAGTCGATTGTAAGAGATGGTTCTGTGAATGTGAGAAGGGTCCTATTGTAGAAGCTCGGACCTGCAAAGAACATGTAACGTCTTAGGTTTCATTTTGTATCGGTTGAAGAAAGATTGTTTGGCAGGAGATTAAAAAAGACCTACTGATTTTGATGTCAGGTCTTTCAACAGTGACTAGACTTGCAAAGAAAGGTCTAGCGACTGGCATGCACGCTGAACGTACACTTTAATAGGTGACTATATGATGTCAGCATTAGTATTTTGTCATTTGCAACCCATGCATCCAAAGGTTGGGATTGTAACACCACAAATATGCTTGCAGCATGCATCTTGGTTTGTCATGGTCCATCGTTTGTGCTTGTACATTGTCTGACTGGTGAAACAATAGCAATAACACAATTAAAAGGAAGGTGTTTTCATGTCCTTATTTTCATGATTCATCTTGGTTTTGTCTTGTATCCTTCATGATTCTCAGCTTGGGTGCGGCCATGGACTTCCTGGGATTTTTGCCTGCCTAGAGGTAAACACGTCTACTTCATTCTTCAAGTTCTAATGGCGTGTACTGTGTAGAACTTCACACCCCTAGTAATTTATTTGGGCCCTACTGCATCAGGGTGCAACAGCTGTCCACTTTCAAGATTTCAATGCCGAGGTCCTGCGGTGTCTCACTATTCCAAATGTAAATGCCAATCTTACACAAACTTCACAATCTACAGCTTCCAAGGACACCACCCCCATTTTTGAAACCGAAGTAAGATACTTTGCTGGTGACTGGAGCCAAGTCCATCAGTGTCTTCCTCACGAACACAACGATGTAAAGGACACAGACAGTAACTCAGGGAAGAATCTAGTTTACGAGTACAATATAATACTAATGGCTGAGACAATTTATGCGATCTCCGCCCAACAAAGTCTCTACAAACTCATAAAGAAGGTGTGGTGCAACTTATTCGATTGTTGATTAAACTGTCACATTCTGTTGCATAACTACTGATTGCTTGTCTCGTCGATTTCGAACTGCAGTGCATGAAACGTCCTGGTGGAGTTACATACATGGCAGCCAAAAAGCACTATTTTGGAGTTGGTGGAGGAACCCGCCAGTTTCTGTCTATGGTGAAGAAAGACGGTGAGCTGGCTCTTGGGGGATCATCATTCTACTGAAACTCTGATATCATTTGGTGTTTCTTCTCCACGCAAGCAAGACTGAGTGACATGCTTGCTGATGTGTGTCGCAGGTGTTATGGATGCAAGCCTAGTTGCTGAAGTTGCTGATGACTCTTCGAATGTCCGAGAAGTTTGGAAGCTCTCTGTGAAGCGTGGCTTAAAATCTTAACATACTTGGCTTCGTAAGTCGTCAGCTGTATCATCATCTGCTGATGAATTTGCAGCAAGCGCTTCTATGCAACTTAATATCATCCAAGATGGTGGCATATGGTGCATAGAATTAGACGAGGTATGGTCTTCCGTTTTGATGTATCAATTTCTTACACTAAGCGGGAACAATTTTGTTGCAAAATAGTGGCTTGAACTTGTATAGTTGTAACTATTTTCGCCGGAGTTGAGGATTTTACATGCCTGGAATTGACATGTTTACTGTCCTGCAACAAATTGGCTGGTTCATGCCCTTAATGTTTGGACCATTGCACTATTCTCAAGTCTCATCCCACATGCCATTTATTATTGCAAAGCATTACTACCTTAGTACTCTCAAGTCCCAATCCATCCACCTACCTTAGTACTAAACAATTAGTGGTATGACAGAATGATAAAGAGGTTGGTTGGAAAGGAAGCTTTATTTATAATATTGGTCACTTTCTTGATTCTTCAATGCTCTTGGTTTTAATTGGTGGAAATGGAGATGGAGATTGAGATGGTGTGTTTGATTTGATATGATTTTCACCATGGTGGGTGACCCATTTACTAGCTACATGATAAAGGGGCGATGCACATTATTGAGAATGATATGTTATCGGCGAAGCGAGAATTTAGAGTGAGAAGAGGATGAAAATAACAAGTCGCAATCGATTTTTACTATTGAACTTAACTGTTGAATATATGTTAAACGGATTTAATACAAAATTAATGTTGGGATGAACCGCTATAATAGTGGAATTCATATAACTAGCAATCTTTGTTGGACTAGGTTTCTTTTGAGGATTTGGATACTATGCCTTATGTGACATAGGGAAGGGGATTTCCATTGTTTGGACATGGAATCCATGTTCTTAGTAGGATCATAAAAGCGCTCATGTTTAATTTAAAATCCTGGTTGGCTTAGGATTAGTTTTCATCAATGGATTAGGAAATCAAAAAACTATTTGGCTCTATGAGACTTTTCCTAATTGAAGTTGTTGGGGGTGTTGCAAAGATGGGCCCAAGGCGGCCCAATAAGGAAAGAGAAAGTACATCATGAGCCCCGGTCCGCGGTTTGGTCCACAAGGCCCAACTCAGGATGGTATAGGAAGCTAGGAGATGAGGCGAAGAAGACCTCAAAAGAGTACGGTCTGGGCGCCTCGTACTTGTCAGAGGCCTGACAAGTTGGTCGGGGCGCCCAGCCTGATAATGGTACGGAGTATTAAATGCGATGCTGACGTGGAGCTAAGGAGGGGAAACCTGATTCAGGGTTGGGTAAGTATAAATAGTGTCGGTGGGTAGCATTTACTGAGGTTGGACTCTCTCACTAAATCTCTGGAGCTTACCACTTCTATCTCTAAGACTCAAACTGACTTGATCGTCGGAGGACTAACGGGCCCGGGCGCCCTCCTCCATGTGCGCGTGTGCAGGTTAAGCGCCTTGGACACATAGAGCGAGGATAAGTTTGGTGTGAAGCTGAGCTCCAAAGTATCCGGGCTCAAACAGAAGTAATCGAAAGATGTTACAATTTGATTCAAACGTAGCTGACCACACTTATATACTCACCTTTCCTTGAGACGTTGTAGCTAGGAATGACAATGGGGCAGGTCCGGGGCAGGGATTATGATACTCATACCCGCCCCGTGGGAGGTCGGGTAATTTATTATGGGTCACGGGTCAGGGCAGGTTCTATCCAATGGGTATGCAATTTATATGGAAACATTAGAAATATTCGTTAATTTTATTATAAGATCAAGAAACAAACCATATTATGATAGATGTAGTTTAAATTATTGGAGAAATTGATGTTTTCACTAATTTACAGCTTTGTTATAGCTAAAATATGATGCAATAAAAGGAAAGTCCTAAGTAATCTGACTAATATTACATGTAATTTAGACAAAAACGGGTCGAGAATGAGGTGGGTCAGGACAGGTCGGGTCGATAAGAGTATCCATGTCCGCTCCGCCTACAAAGTAGGTCATACCCGCCCAAAACAAGTTAAACAGGTCAGATAAAATGTGTCAAATCGAAATGGCTAGTCACATTTATATAGGTGATTAGGTATTTTAGCCTCTTGTGCGGCTCACCTATTATTACCATCATTGTACTGCGGCCTGCGCCATCATGAGATGAGGAATTTTACAATGCTATATAGCATTGGTGCTATAAGGTTTTGCCTTTATGATACAACTTGAAATTGTACCTTTAACATTATGGTACAACTTCAGATTGTACCTGTACTTTTTGTACAAATTCTTTCATGGTGTAACTAGAACTTGTACCTTTATGTGATGGTACAACTTAAAGTTGTAAAGTTGTACCATAACATAATAGTACAAATTTCTTTATGATACAACCTGAACTTATACCTATAACATTATGGTACAACTTTAAATTGTATATTGAAGCACCAATACTTTATAGCAGAATAGAAGTGCTATAGATAACTTTTTACCACTACCATTCACCGGAGGAATATTTTTTATACCTCCATTTCCCCCCAATTTTAATTGCAAATGGTCCTGCGCTGTAGGGTATTGGCGTATTGCCAACCGAGCCACCTACCCGTGCGACCTCCCGTTACGGTTCGCACAGTCAGCCGAACGAATCTCCGGTCGGGGAATCTATGAACCCGCAGGCGGAGACGACGAAGTCGTCAAGTCACTGACTCTCAATTTTTTTTTAAAGATATCGAGTTCCCGCTTTCGACAAACAATCTTATCGTCCTTCCTTGGGCTCCGTTCTCTCGCTTTCCTCGCTCTTTCCCCTTTCATCTCTTTCAGCGCCCGCAACTGTCAGCTTATTCCTGGTGTGTTGTTCGTTCCGTTCGTGCCCTTGAGCTCCAATGGATGTCGTAATGGCCTGTCCTTCCAAGCTTCTGTCTAATTCCGCTTCCTATTCGTCGTCGTCCCTCGGCCGTACGCTGGGGCTATTAACGAATTCTCAGGGTTCAGCCGTTGCTTTGGGCTCATGGGATCGCAGTTCCCGGCTGCTGCAGTTCCTATCCCCTTCTGGGTCTCTTTCGCTCCGTCGAGTTGCGGTTCGCTGCGAATCGAAGGTATTTTTAGTTGGATTTCAGACTGTTGCTTCGTGAAGTTCACTGGTTGTTTTGACCTTTAAATTCCCGTGCAAGTCAACGCAGGACTGCACAGGGTATTTAAGTAGAGCCCAATTGAGGCAAGTATTTGAATTGGGAGAATGTTTTTGCCAACTTTATGAGCAGTATAGATTGTCTGACCTAACATGGCAATGGAAGTTTTGGTTTGGCAGCATTGATGTAGCTCTAGTTTTCAATTCCATGCATTCCATACCATTCATGGAAAGGCTTGAGCCTCCTTGATGTAGCTCAAAAGTGGTGTAGTCATTCATTCCAATTCCTTTCAGGTGGAATTTTAATGAGTTGCATTTTCCCCTCTTTAATGACATTTTGCAGAAAGAAGAAACGAAGATTAGGAGATGTTCACCATTTCTGGAAAGGACGCTGCTATCAGGATCGGGGTTGGAGTCTAATGAATGGAGAGTTGTCCCCGACATTTGGAGGTCGTGTGCGGAGAAATACGGAGATAGTATCGCCCTGGTAGACCCATACCATCAGCCACCGAGAAATATGACTTATAAGGAGGTCAGATGTTACCATGTGATGACTATGTTTTTCTTTTCACAGGATTTGTAGATTTCAACTTTAGTTTTTCATTTTGGTTTCCATTTATGATAACCAAGTTCACTCCAAATATTTTTCATGTGTGGGTGGTTCTACTTAGTGTCCGAGGTACATCATGTGGCTTTTGCAACATTGCTGAATTTTCCCTTGTAAATGCTAAAGGATAAGCCTTAAAAGTATCAACTCGTTTCTTGGTGTATGGTGTAGAAAGATATGACCTTTTCTTAGAGTAGGGAGCCCTGACCTTTTCTGCCAAGTCAGTTTTTGTTAGTGACTCTTTCTAGTAAATTCTCATCGTATTTTTTCCTTCTAGGAGAATGCGTGCTTGAGACTTGAGTACAACCATAAATAATAACCTATCTCGGTGAATGAGCTTGATTTTTCAGCATCTTTGTTTTCCTTAATGGGAGTTTTACTAGGGCTTCAAACATCGGCAGGTGCTTTAGACTTGGTATGGTACAAATTCCAGGATGGTACAGAAGATCGTATTTGAGTTGATGATCTGGATTCTTATAGAAAGACAGGATAGAAATCTGCTGTGTGATGTTTGAGATAAGTTATGAAGTTTGTTGGAACACACTAAAGCTGAAAATTTGCAGTGCAGATATTGTTGTGTGACTACAAACCAAAATATTTGTTTCTCAAGTGTTCATTTACATTTGGATTTTGTTGTCAAGCTTTACCCTTCTCTCCAAAATTGCAGCTGGAGCAAGAGATTTTATATTTCGCGGAAGGACTGAGGATTGTCGGAGTAATGCCTCGTGAGAAGCTCGCACTTTTTGCTGATAATTCATGCAGGTGGCTTGTTGCGGACCAAGGTATGGTGAACTCTTCTTATACTTTGCAGTTTGCTCTATTGTCTCTCTCAAGATGAATTATGCTGGTTATCTTGCCATGTAGAGGTAATTGTTATTGAAAAATATTAAGAGAAACGTAAACCATTATTCATTTGTGTACTCTGGGTGAGAATTGCAATTGGGAATGTTGATGATACTAGTTCGATATTCATTTAGTTCACTTATTTCTGAGTGTTACTTAGGATGCAAATTGCAGAATATTTACATTTTAGTCAACTAGAAAGGCTAATAGGGCACCGGTGAAAAAAGACAACAAGAGACTAGATTGCTGTTCAGATGTGGATTTATCAGCTAAAAAATAAGACCCTGACATTTTGAAAATCTTACCATGATTAGGGAATTAAGTATCAGGACTCATTGTGTACTGATACTTTTCATTGGTTGACTTGATGATCCTGCATTCAGGGTATTGAAGCTTAATTAGTGTGGTGTGAACTTTCTACCCAGGCACAATGGCCATGGGAGCAATTAATGTCGTGAGGGGGTCAAGATCGACTAGTGAGGAGCTACTGCAAATATACAACCACTCTGACAGGTTGGAATGTATTTCCATGCTATATCTGCTTCGATGCTAAAATTAGCTCCTGAGCTTTGTATGAGTTGTAACTTGTAAGTTACTGTTCACAATTTTCCTTTATGGAGGCAGAGGCTTTTACTCTGTGTCTCATATATTCTGTTCTGGCTTGAAGTCACAGGCTTGGAATGCTAAGTTTTGACATGATAGGGTTAGGCTTATGAGAATCGGTACGAAGTTTCTGGACAGGAAGAAACTATTTCACATGCTCTAGGACTCTTAAATTCGAAAAACGAATGACAGAAAAGAAGATCTGAGCTTGAGAAAAGCCATCTTATGATGATATCAATCTTTTGAGCTTTAGTTGCTCAACTATTTGCTTGGATGATTGATGGTATGGGAATTATGATGAACCGCTTGTTGCCATGAAAGTTGCTCTGGGCCAACATTTTGTCCCCACTCTTTATTTGATCTTGTCTGCTCCCAACTCCAATTAATAACTGATCATTCCGACAGGGCAAAACCATTTGAATGATTTAATTTGGTTGGGTAGCATTAAGCTAATGCAACCACAGTCACGAATTCTTATTGACCACTATCATTTCCATTTCTAGATTCAGATTTCATAGGCTCCTAAGAAAAGCATCTCGCAACCTTTATGCTGCAGACTAACTTGGTACCGCTACCAATAAATATCATATAACCATTGACCTGGTAAATGAGTTTAAGATTCATTTAGTGAAAGTATGAATGCAAAATTATCCTAGTTACAACCAAGCTATAGATTGAAGTTGATAATACCCTCTTGAATAACAAGGAATAAGATACTTTAGCCTATTCAGTTGAAATCCTATGACAAGTAAACTTTGGATATTCATCCGCTCTACTCTTTAGTCCACTGAAGATACCGCAACGCTTAGTAGATATGTAATTTTTTTTATTTGTTAACATGGTAAAATTTTACTCTCACTTGTACTTGTGTTAGCCAGATTTTTACCCAAACTGGTTCTCATTGGGGCTGCAATCTTTATCTTAGAGTATTAACCATGTGGTGTTTTCTTTTATCATTTCCTTCTATGATATGATGATAACAAAACGAGTTGATGCTCTTACATTTACTGCAGTATTGCACTTGCAGTGGATAACCCTGAATTATTCAATCGGATTGCTGGAACATTCCATTCCAAGGCAACTCTCAGATTTGTCATTCTGCTGTGGGGCGAGAAATCAAGCCTGAATGTTTCAGGAATAGAGGAGTTACCTGTTTTTAGTTACCAAGAAATAATTGATTTGGGACAAGAAAGCTACCGAGCATTTTCTGGTGCCCCTGATTCAAGTAAGTATCACTAGTATCAATGTGTTCCTGATGTGTATGTAGAGTAACAGCAGAGTGAGGGGACAAGATGGTAAAATATGATGGATTGAACTGCTAGTGAGTGAAATACGGACCATTCTGGTGAAACTGTAACGTTTTCATATATTAGCTTATGTATAAAATTAAGATGTCTTAGGACTAATTGTAAGCTGCTTATGAATCCTTCAATTGAATATGTGAATCCTTTTCCTCCTAACGACAGATCAGTAATGGTTACTCTGGGTGTTCTACATTTCTGCTTAAAACAAGTGCGGCACTAAATTCTCCAACAACTGGGTTGCAGGGTCTATGCATCTATTTGAAACCATTAGCTCTGATGATATAGCTACGCTTATGTATACGAGTGGAACTACTGGAAATCCAAAAGGTGTTATGCTTACACATAAAAATCTATTACACCAGGTTTGTTTATTGTTGCAATCCTGTTGTTTCATCATTGTTTAACTGGGATACAGTGCATAATCAGCCAAATATACTACATACATGTCTTACATTTGATGCATTTTATTCAAAACAAATGAAAGGTATATTGCTAGGGGAAAAGTTGGATGCATATATAGAATAGTTGTATTTTCTATATTATGGTCAGTTGGAGTTTTCCATCTTGGTCAACATAAACTTTTACGTCTATACTCATCTGATATGATGCTTACTCTTACATTTTATTCATATTTTATTAATTTTACACTTGTTACTGTTGAAATATCCCAATTTGTCTGACTAGTGGGGGATGTTTCTCTGTTTTGGATCCATGATCTCGAGATATAGTGGAATGATCTTTTGATGACAGTGAGGCTTAACCTTCAATGCTCAGAATCATAATCTTAAAGACACCATAATTACTAGTTTAGGTGTAGCACTTGCATTGATATGAACTCATGACATTGGTAACCAACTTTCTATTGACCTTCTCTAATTATGAATTGTACAATTGTTGGGACTAGTCTTTGGACATGGTATAATGCATCCCTCCAAATTTTAAGATTGGATCTATTACTGTCCCATGTTTGTAAGAAATCCTAAGCCTATGCAGAAGTCAAAAATTGTATGAGTGAGGTTAAAATTCTGGACCTTGGTGGCTCAGGCTTATTGTAAAAGGCATCCAGAGCTGGAGAATGTGAACCGTATGCAAATACATTAGTTCCAAAAGGTTTCACTGCTTTCTCTAAATTCCACTAACTTCTTTGATTTCCTTGAATTAAGTTTTCCTACAAACTCACTCAGGTGTCCCTTTGTGTGTTTAGGAATGCACTTGGTGCCCAATCAATTAGTTTTTTGCCTTGTCAAATGTGGTGTTCTTGTTGCTTACTTCTCTCGAGTTGTGGGCTTGTGGCCCCTACAATATATATCTTTTAGTCCTGCCCGATTGCATCATGAAAGGCACAAAATGTTAAACCATTTTTGAGGCCCTGAACAGTTGTCAGTATCTTATGTTTTCCAGATAAATAATTTGTGGGACATTGTACCTGCTATACCTGGGGATAGATTTGTAAGCATGCTTCCATCGTGGCATGCATACGAACGAGCTTGTGAGTACTTCATTTTTACATGTGGTGTTGAGCAAGTATACACAACTGTGAGAAACTTAAAGGTAATTAGCCGTTCACAAGATCTTTTTTGGAGGGATACTGTAATCTGACGGAGATCCGTGCTTCCTTTTACTTAAATATAAATAACTAATATGCTTTCATTGCATGATCTTATTGGTAGGATGATCTGCGGCATTACCAACCCCATTACATAATCTCTGTTCCTTTAGTATTTGAGACGCTTTACAGGTTTGTTTCATGCCCATAGAAATATATAAAGATGAAGTTTATACCTATTTGATCAGTTTGCATATTTACTTATTATTATTCTTGCAGTTCTTTGTTTCATTTTTATTATGTCTGACAATTGACCTGATATAGTGCCTAGAATTCAATTATATTCTGCCCTTTTTCATAAAGTGGACTCCCACACGTGCGTGGTTTGTTAATATTTATAGATTGATTCATTTTACAGAATAAACAGACACCCACAATCAAGACCATAGAGCTAACCTTTATTGTCCATGGAACTGCAACTGATGCAATCAGTATTTTGGGAGCCTATTAACCGTCTAGTGTTTTTCTTAGATCGCGAAGCTAATGGTAACATGTATTTCAAAGTCTGGATGAAGCCATGAGTAACAGAAATGGAACCATGGGAAATTTGTGCCATAAAGCTCTTGTTAAGTTAAATTAGGAAATAAAGCCTATAACTATAAGAAACACTGAGTTTATATTCAGTACTGCTAGACATTCAATGCAACCCTGAACCATTTGATGCATTGAGTAGCCGTACTGAGTGCAGATAAAAAGTAAGGAAGCCTAGTAGATGAAAGATTGATTACTTTTTACTGGCTAGGCTTCTCCAATCACTCTCTATACTATTTACTTCGTCTGGGAGGGATTTTACTGTATATTTTAAACTGTTTGTGCAGTGGGATTCAGAAACAGATTTCTTCGAGCTCAATGCTTCGTAAGGCTCTTGCACGGTTTCTCATAAGGGTCAGCTTAACTTACATGGAGATGAAGAGAATCTATAAAGTATGGGATAGAGAGCTGTGCTCTTTCAAATTCTATTTCTTAGTCTTTTGCGTGGACTTTCATGGACACTTAATAATTAATATACATAAGTTTTTTCGTGAATAATGTGATCTGTGGATCATGATAGGTTGGTTCTCTGTTTATTTCATCAAATCGATGATCCAGATGAAGGGTTAGAACGTTCAAAAAAGAATATCAAGGGCTAGTGTAGGATTTAAGCGAATATTGCCCGGCATCCTGTTTCATAAGTTTAGAATATTAAAATATGTATGATTCATTAATTTTTGGAATTACATTGAAATTGAACTTGTCCAGAACTTGCTTTTTCAGTTTCCCCTACTCCACCAATTGTCCATGGCCTTCGTCAGGTCCCCTCTGAGTTTCTGAAGATAGTAGTTTTAGGCATTAGTTCTTCTATATTTGTTCTATTCTTGTTATACGGTTTAGTTGACTCATAGGACTTTCACATATGCATGGGTAATACTGTTAATATCTTTTTCTGCCTTACATTTTCCACGCCCACTATTATATAGTATATACATACACCGAGGAACCATTCTGTCAATAGGACATCAGTGGGATCTTATTCCACTACTTGACGATTATAAACTTTCCAGACATTATTATATCAACCTTGTTATTATTCTGCCTTGATTGAACTGTAATGTCAGGTTTCAGACAGCCTTCTGATTATATTGCCGAGGTCTTAAACTTAGTTGTCCTTACTAGTTCAATGCTATATGCAGGGTATGTATCTAACGTCAAAAGAGCAGCAGCAGCCGTCATATCTAACTGCCATGTTTGACTGGCTATGGGCAAGAGTGATTGCTGCGATATTGCTGCCAGTCCATATGCTGGCTAAGGTGCTTGTCTACCGGAAGATCCGCTCTGCGATCGGAATAAGCAAGGTATGTCCCTGTCTATTGGATTATTTGTTAAAAGAATAGTGTCCGTTAGACCGTTGTCTGCCTGTGATCTTTGGTATGTAATCAGTTCTCTTAAAATCATGAATGGACTATTTCTTTGATGAAATAGATTAGTCGGCACTTGGGCCTTCGAGAGTAGCATCAACCCATCTTGCAGTCCGTCGTGGAGTGTGAGATGATGCTTCCTTACTGACAAGTAGACTGGAAATGTTGAATGCTTCTTCTTTCTTCTCTTAATTGCTTGCTTAGTCAACAACCTCTCTACTACAAGATCATTGTGTGCGGATGGGATAGTTTGTGGGGATAAGGTGGATATGAAGTTATTCTTTCAAGGGAAAAAAAGGGAAATGTGGAGGAATATATGTTGTGTGGTCTTATATCTTCAGAGCAAGTAATTTCTGTTCTTTTGGGTAGAAAGAGCAAGTAATTTCTACTGGATCTTTACTCCAGTGAAAATAGTGTTTAGGATAGATATCCTTGTGCTAATGAACATGGAATCTAGCATTCCAGAAACGTACATGGAAGCTATTTATTTACACCCATTGCTCATAGACGGAGGGTTTAGAGTGCCTGCTCTGTATTCTCCCTCTTTTCTTTTTCCATTTATTCATTTTTTTTGGTTTGCACAGAAATTAACTGCCAATGCTTCCTGTAACTTGCAGGCTGGCATTAGTGGAGGTGGAAGTTTACCTTCCTATGTTGACAGATTTTTTGAGGTGAGTTCCTTTTGTGTTTTTCTCCAGTGTCTTCAGATCACATTTGTCTTTTTCTTAATGATCATTGTTTGGAATATATGCAGGCAATTGGGATAAATGTACAGAATGGTTACGGGATGACAGAGACAGCTCCAGTTACAGCTGCTCGACGACTTAACCTTAATGTGAGACAACATTTTATGCATTAGCGCTTCTTTTGAAATTACATCTAGCCAAATTGAAAAATGTTCCTTTATTAGCTATAGTTTCAACTGTATAGTAGATCTTCTTAAGAGTGGCCATAAACTACACTTTGATGCTACTGCCTCTCTAATAGGTATTCATGAAAGACTATAAAAAATGAGGCCGCTGCAGACAATATGCCGGCTCCACCTGCTTTAAGGAATATTTGAATGCCAAGTCTTTTTCTCTACTAAGAAGCACTAGTTTTCCTTGTATGGGTGAATCACCTATCACACTTTATGACTTAAAACATTAGCCACTTTCTGCCAATAGGGCAACTTAAACCTCCAGCATCGAACTTTTTTCCCTCCGTGTAATTCATACACATTCAGAATCCCTTTAATTTGTCGTAGCTGTATGTGGAATCAACTCGTTTACTGCACGCACATTCTATGAACTCCATTTATCACCAACTACTTGAATAGGTTATTAAGCCCTATCTGGTAGCCTTCTAAGCCTGGTTTTGTTTGCCTCATCATGTCCTTTTGTTCAGTTGACATACATTTAACTTTGAAGGTTCTCGGCTCAATTGGACATCCGATTCGTCACACAGAGTTCAAGATAGTAGAACCTGAGACTAATGAAACGCTTCCACCCGGAACCAAGGGGGTTGTGAAGGTCAGGGGGCCACAAGTGATGAAAGGTTACTACAAGGTACTTTGATTCTCTTGTATCAAGTACCCTTTTAGATACTTATGTCCTTTCATGTACCCTTATTTCTCCATTATCTGAATCATCTGGGAAAGAGTGTAGAAAATATTGAATTTATTCCTCTAATGATCACACAATCTAAGCTATCTTAATAAATGTGTGACATTTTAACTAACTGGGGTTGGCTCCATGATGAAGGTTTCACATGCGCATTTATTAGTCTATTGGATCCTCGTTGGTTCTCATAGCATTTGTGTTTCAGTACCCTCTCATCAGAACTAGTGACACATTTTGTTTGATGGGGATCCATGTTTCACTGACAGAGAAATCATATTCAATATGTATATGTGTAAGAACTGTGGATATCTAGGGCTTCAGAATGATATCAATAATCCGAATTGGGAGATTGGTTTGGGACAAGAATGGATGAAGTAGAAGAATAGAAGAAGCAGAGGGTTAGGGAAAAGAGTTGGGCAGTAGAGGGAAGAGAGAAGAGCCGTAGCTCTTGAGAGGGGAAGGGGGTCGGATGTGGGAATAGTGGAAGAGAGGAGAGATGGTTTTAGGGTTTTCTGAATAATCACTGCTTAATGAAAATAATCCCGGTTTACAGAATATAAACCCGAACTAATTACCCTTTGCTACCCAAAGAATAATCCCTAACCCGAATAGGTCAATAATGCCTAAAATCCCCAAAAGAACCCCACAATCTCAAACTTAATTAAAACGACAAATAGGGCCACGATCCCTAATTAACCAAATCCCTAATAACACCCAAAAATCCCCAATGTTTCTAACAATATGTGCGTATAAAAATACAATTGCCTACACGCAAGCATCTGTTAGCTATCCATATAAGGATCTGCTTTTGCTCCTTGATCAGCTTATTTCAGTTTGTGCTCATAATTTTTGATACTTTAACTACTATGTACATTGTCAAGACAGTCTAATGCTCATCTTGGCGCTATCATATTTTCCTTATGTGGAACCAGAATCCGTGGGCCACAGAGCAGGTCCTGGACAAGGATGGTTGGCTAAATACTGGTGATATAGGTTGGATTGCCCCTCATCATTCGATAGGGCGGAGCAGAAACTGTGGAGGCATTATTGTCCTTGAAGGGCGAGCCAAAGATACTATTGTTCTTTCAACAGGTTTGATACAACGTGATTTATTGTAATGCAATGAAATGAAATGAAATACCGAATGGTATCTTAGTCCTGGGTCTATCAGTTGAACTTGTTTTCTTAGTGCACTTCTGCGCCTGCATTTTCTTTTTCAGTTGAATCTTAGTTACAGTGGGTTTAACGATTACATCTACCTGAACCATGAGACCTTCTGCTAGCATATTGTTGATTAGGTGGAACTTGGAAGCTCGAGAGGTTATTGGATGTTTATGTTACTCGAGTTTATTGAGCTCTTATGCTATTTATTTTTGTTCTTTCTCTTAGTCTTCACCAATGAAACTCAATTTCATGAAAATTCTGATAGTTCATTTATGTTAGCCTGAACTTTTCTGCAGTTAAGCCGCATATATTTGGTACCTACACATATGCGGCTTTCTGAAAATTCAACTATATATAGTCTTATTCGAACTCTGATTTTACTCATAGTTGTTTGCTTTGTTAGAATTGTCTTTTACCTTTTACACCTGCTGATTCTGTGGAAATGCATCATTACTAATAACTAGCCAAACTCTCGAATGAAACATAGGTGAAAATGTAGAGCCCTTAGAGCTTGAAGAAGCAGCCATGAAGAGCAATCTTATCCAGCAAATTGTTGTTATCGGTCAGGTACGGTTCAATCCTTACATGCCCTATACATGGAAAATGGTTTTTGAATGGATGAACAGCTTCCAATGTTGCCTGAGTTGATGTTTAGTTTAGATGAGAAACAATTGAATTATGCAGGATCAGCGCCGTTTAGGAGCTTTAGTTGTTCCAAACGAAGAAGAGGTGTTGTTGGCTGCTAAAAAGGCCTCCATTGTGGATGATCATGCAACTGCAATCAGTCAGGATCAAGTGAACAGGTTGCTGTATGATGAGCTGCGCTCTAGGTACTTGTTCTTACCTTTGTTGTCATGAATTATGAGAGAGTCAGGAGGTTTTTGTTATTCCGGTACAAATACTGCAACTCAAAGAAATTGCATCTAGGAGTGGGCATATGCGGTTGGTTTCGGTTCAAACTGCACCGAACCACAAGTCACCCCCATACTCTGCATTGTGAATCACACCGCCAGTAAAATGGGTTCGGTTTGACCCAAAGGGGAAGTTATTCAGTTTTTGGTGCAGTTTGGGTTTCATGGTGGTAGGGGTGGGCAACCGATGCGGTTTAGACCATCCAGAATTGGACCAAAATCAGTTCTGTGTGATAAGGAACATAACCAGAACACATCCCCTACTTTCCAGAGCGAGCAGCTAGATTGTGATGCTTGACTTGCTTGCACAATGTTGGGGTTATATGCATGTTATCCATCTAACAACCTTTACAATATAATGCAGGACGGCAGCCTGTTCATTTCAGATAGGCCCGATTCTCGTGGTTGACGAGCCTTTCACGGTACAAAATCACTAGTCTTTTCTTCTCCCCATTCATGCTGTAATTCAATCGCGACGCAAGTCAGACTGGGCAGCTCTGGTATCATATCCTGACTGGGAGGCTTTGGTTTCGCATTTGTTTGCAGATTGACAATGGTATGATGACTCCAACCATGAAAATCCGAAGGGACAAAGTGGCAGCTAAGTACAAACAACAGATTGCTGATCTCTACAAGTAAAAATTGTGTTCTTATTGAATGGTTCGATGGGTTGGACAACTCAAATCTACTGGAAATATTGAAGAAAGGAACCAACCCATTAGGGGTTGGCCAATAATTTATAGAATACTAGGATTGTAACAATACATGTGCTATATACTGTGGAAATGTATGTGATTCTGCAAGGATATGCATTCTTAATATGTACTATTTGGTTTATGATTCAGAAATAAAATCTCAGATTAGTTTTGGAGAATTCTTAAACAGGGTACTAAACTAATAATGGTGAGGTATTACCATATTTTTAGCTGTTCTGTAACTGTCACATATATCAATCGATGGTTAACGATTAAATTGTCTATCATGTGGTACAAAGTAATGGAGTTGGACGAACAATGACTATTGATTAAGTAACGTTTGTGATTGTAAGTCCAATCTTTTTTATGACGAAGAATCCTTACTTGCAGTAGCCACTTTGGTGATGCTGAATCCTGCAGGCATTGCCATACTCCGAGTGTTTAATGGACGAGAGATGTGCTACCGAAGGAGCAACACCAACGAATTGGAAAAACGTTGGAACTTGAAACATTTATGTCATTTCTCTAAAGATAGATCTGATTATTGCTAGACTACGTTCTATTTTTTTTAAAAAATAGTGATAACAAAAAATAAAATAAATTCTAAAGTGAGTGATAATGATGCAACTTAGGTGTGCAATAGGTCGGTCTATACCATATTGCACCTGATCGAACCGAATGCTTGGATCAGATTATAGCAAATAGAATATAACGTGGTCCGGTTCTTGATCCCCATGAAATTTATAAATACTGATAAAATTAATCGAATTGATATTTATATTGGACCAAAGCAAACCGGAAACAATGTTGATCCGGTCTTTGATCCTATAATATTTTTCATATTAGACGGCAGTTCTCATAAGTTCGGTATGCTTGCACATCCCTAAATTTAGGTGTTGTTTGCTAATGAGATTTGGATGTTGTATTTGGTCTCCAAATACTAACAATCATGTTTTTGGACAAAGCCATTGGTATGCAAATCTATGGATCCCACGTATTTGTAAATACAACATTTTATTTGGTATTTGGTTATGCAAGGCAAAATTTTGAGACCCAAATACCAAATCCACTAAATCCATGGTTAAAAAAAATCCACTATACAAACAATGTTATCTTTCAAACACAAAATGCAACAAATTCATCATAAATTCAAAAATTTTCAAAACTCAAAATTCTCATTTTCAAATTCAACAAGCAAACCAACTCTTAATCCATAAATATCTATTGATACCCCGTGGGCCGCAGAAGAGAGGATATTGAATATAATACAAAGCCCAAGCCCAAGCCCAACCCTTTTCGATGTCGGTCTTTACTGCGGATGCGGAGAAATAGGGACAATAGTACCGGTCTAGCTCTAGCAGCGCCATTGCTGTAACAAGCTTAGTCACTTTTGCTCCTCTCTCGTCTCGATTAGGTTTACGTTATCTTCCGTCTACCGGCAGTTGAAACTTGATCGGAATCTGTTGGCCATTTGACATCGGAAGTAGGGCGTTGAATCTTCGAAGCTCAAGCAACCATGGCTCGTAACGAAGAGAAAGCGCAGTCCATGCTGAATCGTTTCATAACCCTAAAAGAGCAAGAGAAGAAGAAGCCCAAGGAGCGCCGCCCGTTCCTCGCCTCCGAATGCCGGGACCTCGCCGAAGCCGACAAGTGGCGGCAGCAGATCATGCGCGAAATCGGCCGGAAGGTCGCCGAGATCCAGAACGAAGGCCTCGGCGAGCATCTGCTGCGGGACCTGAACGACGAGATCAACAAGCTCATACGGGAGAAGTCGCACTGGGAGCGGCGTATCGTCGATCTCGGCGGCGCTAATTATGCCAAACACTCGGCCAAAATGACCGACTTGGACGGGAACATTGTAGACGTCCCCAATCCCAGCGGTCGTGGCCCTGGGTACCGGTACTTCGGCGCGGCGAAGAAGCTTCCCGGAGTGAAGGAGCTGTTTGAGAAGCCGCCGGAGCTCAGGAAGCGGCGGACGAGGTACGATATCTACAAGAGAATTGACTCGAGTTACTACGGGTATAGAGATGAGGAAGATGGGGTTCTGAAGAAAGTAGAGAAGCCGGCTGAAGAGAAGATGAGGTTGAGGGCGGTTGAAGAGTGGCGGAGGATGGAGGAGATTAGGAAGGAGGCGAGGAGAGGAGCGACGGAGGTTGTGAGCGTTGGAGTTGGGGCGGCAGCTCAGGAGGTCTTGTTTGAAGAAGAGGAAGATGTGGTGGAGGAGGAAAGGTTGAAAGAGAAGGAAGAGAGGGAGAAGATGGATAAGCAGAAAGAGTTTGTGGTTCATGTGCCGCTGCCTGATGAAAAGGAGATTGAGAAGATGGTGCTGGAGAAGAAGAAGAAGGATCTCTTGAGTAAATATGCCAGTGATACGTTGATGGAGGAGCAGAGTGAGGCCAAGTCCATGCTCAATATTAAGCGCTAGGTGTAACGGTATGCGGGTTGCTAACTAGTACTCAGAGGCTAGACGTTTTCCCTTTCTGTAGTTCCTTTTTTGAGTGTTATGCTTTTTAATGGCTATTGATCTGAAATGAATGAAACTATCAACTTTTTGCAATTTTGGGGGTACCATATCATATACTGGTACTCGAATGAATGGCCTAAGAAGCATGAGCTTGAATTGTTGCTGCTCCACTAATTATAGGCTATGCTGCTTTGAGTTGAAACTTCAGCTTTGTTGTCACATCTTGAGAGTTTCTGGAATGTAAAGAGGGGCTTGTCATTCTGGCTGCCGCTGGTTTGAAACTTTCTAGTCAACAAATCAGAGGAGAGTTTTGTTGTTCTTGGTATTATGATGCTTGTGTGGACACCCATCCTCTATGCTTAAGTAATCGAGAATTTTTTTCTTATTTGCTTTATCGTTGTAGGTGATTCTCCTCACAGAGTCACAGTCTGATCTTAGAATTGACATGAACTATTAGTGAACTTTAGTTTGCAATTGTATTATAATAGTGAAAGAGGTAGGTTCAGTATGTTTTTGTTGCCTTGGAGACTAGGACCCTCACTAAGATGTTCGTTCGTACTTATTTATAAGAGCTGTGTCTTAACTGGTTCAGATGCTGTCCAGGGTGTAAATCGATAAATCATTTCTGCAAACCTGTTGCTTGCTAGGGATCATGACTCGTCGTTTCCAATTGAAAAGGGCTTTGGTACCTTCGTTTCCTTTCGTTCCCTAATTGGCTTTTGTGGCTGAAAACTATTGTGTTTTAAGCTCTACTTGTCTATTTAATTGAGCAAAATCTGCTGCTACCTTCTGTGTTGTGTGAAATAACAGTCTGTGCATGGTTATGTTGGTGTCTGGCTGCTTGGAATTGAGACTTTATTACTTAGAGCAGTCTGAATAACAAATGCCCAATTATCTTTTCAGCTATTGAAGAAGCTAAGGGTTGAAAAATCTGCATGCTCTACTGTTTTCTCTACAGTTTGCTAACTTTGATAGCAAGGGAATGTTTTGCAGTGTTTGTCGATTTTAATGCGACTGTAAGGAGGTAGTGTATCTGAAGACAATTTATCATTGTTTAATATTAAGGCCTGAGTGGAGATACAGTGGAGCTGTATATTATACATGTCTGCATTTGGCCAATGAATGGTGGCAGATATCTTAATATATATCCATAATATAGGTTTCATACCAGCATTTGGTCAAGGATTGGGAAGTTCTTCATTTTTGGTTAGAACAAGCAGTGTCAAAACAGAAGTCAATTGGAGGGGCAGTATAAATGTTTTACATTGTGGAGAGATGAGCTTATCCGTCTGTCAGACAATTTCTTGTGTCTTATTTCCTTGGTCATAGGTAAGGATGCACCTACAATTCCTTTTTGTAAAACTAAGTACACAAATGATAGTGAAGAAGATGAGATGAGGGAATATTGATGGCTGCCCTTTTGGTGAGTGTGGAGCCTCTTCTAGTCGTGCTGCTTCATTTCAGCTCCTCTCCACTGATATGGTAGTCTTTAAAGCGTCACGCTGGGAAACTTGCAAGATTCACTACCTGCGTAATGAAGGCAATTGTAAGTATGTGCTGTGAAGTTTTATCCCAACTCCTTAAAAGCAATGCATGCATGCTTATTAGCCATTAAAATGTTTCTTCTCACCAGGATTCCGTGTGGTCTGCACAGCAAGTCCATTGAAGTAACATGTAGCACCTTGGCTCCTAAATTGCTTCCAGTAACTGCTGAATGCATAACTTGCATGCCAAATCAGTGAGACTGGTTCATAGCATTCCTTCCCAGGCGCCAGTGCGTCACAGGTCCCATTCCCTTGGTTGCAGGCATACCTCAGTTCCCTTCCCAGCCCTCTCATGTCAGCTCCTCTCGCAGCAATACACCATATCTTCCCCTTGTAGGCCTCATTATTATGCCCTTCAGGTAACGCCCTGTACTCTGAATCTGCTCTACTTCCAGTCAGGTCTATGTCAAATACGGGCCTCCCGTCAGAATGCAGCAAGCCCCAGTGCCTTTCTGTTCCAGGCCCATCCTTCTGGTTTTCATCATACAGTGAGAAGATGAACGTTGGTATAACCACTCCCGGCCTAGCTGGCGTACCAATCGGTGGCTTGGCAGTCATCCTTCTAACCAAATTCCGGTTGTATATAGCTGCATTATAGATGTTAGCACCCGGTTGATCTATATCTCCTCCGTGTGGCCATCCGGTTTCTGATATGAAGAGGCGGATATCCGGATACCCGAGCTTGGTCATGGCAAAGATGACCGAGTCAAGCATCTCATCTAAGAAGTTACTGTAAACCAACCCACTTCCAGGGTCGGTGTAGTTTCTTTGTGATTTGAACAGTGCATAATCAAGGGATGCATTTGTGGGGTTTGCAGACCAAGGGAAGTAAGGATAAGCATCTATGAAGAAGTAGGATTTAGTGCTATTCAAAAATCTGAGCAGCTGAGGCATCACTGTTAGGGCGACGTCGCGTCTAAATGTGGCGTTGGAAGGTGGGGATGTGGTTTGCAAGATGTCCATGGCTAATGGCGTCCCTACTTTGATGTTCTGGATGTTGTTTGCTCGGAGGATGTTCTTGATCTTGTACATTGCTGGGACAAGGTGATTCCAAATCTGCATATCCTCTGCTGAAGCGTTATGGCTGAGAATCTCGTTGCCAACCATGATGAGCCGGATCATTGTTTGCGGGTAGTAGGCCAGGACGTTATCCTGCACCCATCTGACTGCCAAGCTATGGTTAGTGTTGATGTTGACGATCTCTTGGTTTGGGACCATGACCGTTACGTAGATCTTGCTCCCAGCTAAGAGCCTCATGACTTCTGGGTTTGGGTCGTAGAGCTTCACGCTGGTTACCTGCATTGATTTGATGAGCTCGATCGATCTGTAAGGAGATGGCAAGTCGTCCCCCAGCTGGCCATAGTTGATGCCTATGGCAGGAATGTCTGCCCCTCTTACCAGAGCGATATACGCTGCAACAACAAACGAGAATCAGACACAGTGAGTATTGCAGGAAACCAGCCACGTGGTACGAAATGCGATATACGCTGCAACAACAAACGAGAAGCAGACACAGTGAATATTGCAGGAAACCAGCTACGTGGTTAGAAATGCGATATGCGCTGCAACAATAAACGAGAAGCAGACGACAGTGAATATTGCAGGAAACCAGCTACGGGGTAAGAAATAAAACGCACTGCAGTTATTTGACGAATAAGCGAAGCGAGTACTCACGAGATACGACGGCGAGAGGGAGCAGCAGAAAACGGAAAGCTGCAGCAGCCGCCGCAGCAGAGCCCATTCTCGTCTGGTTCGTCGCAAGTGGTTTCGTGTGTTGGAAAGAGATGGGAGTGAGGTATTAGTTTCTGTGTTTCTGCTTATATATACATGGTTAGTGAATGGAGATGGTAGCATGTGATATTTGCCATTTACCAAGAGTGGCAGTTATTTCTACTTTGCTGGGTGCAGTCGTAAAGGTTGTGATTTTGTGTATGCAGGGAAAAAGAAAATGGCTCAGGACTCAGGATCTTGGTTGGGCTGTGAGCAAAGGGGGAAAAGGGGAAATGGGTATTTTTTTTTTTAAATCTGGCCCAGTGATTTTGCAGGTTGAAATGAACACATTGAACATGTTAGATTCGCTTATCAATTCGTATTTGATATTTCCCTTATTGACTCAAGGTTTATCACGTGGTAATCTGTGTGTATATAGTAGCATCATGTGTATATAGTAGCATTGCCTCTTGCGTGGTCGTTTTTAATGCTTTGTATTCTCACAAAGACAAGGAGGAAAGATCAATATATTTCAAGGATTGCTAAATCGTACCTTATGGTTGATCGTACCATAAAAACTGTCTATCACCGTCGAGATCGGTACGGTACACAAAGATTATGAAAATTCTAGGTCAGGTGGTTTGATGCAGTGTTCAATTGGCAATACAATACACGGTAATACCGGCCGGCTTGGGCAATGGGTCGAACCATAGCATGGTTAGTCTGATAACATAGGCTATATTGCTATAAGTTGGTGATTGATGATGAGGTTATCATCCATGTGTCATGGAAGAGGCAACATTTCACACTTTGTAGTCCACAACAATAAGGTGTGGAAAAATTTGGTACTGTTTTAACTTTTTCAAAGATGTTTGTAAAGAAGAGATACTACACTCGATCTTAGATAAAAGGACGAAAGGGTATAAGTTGTTAGTAAACAAAGTTAGATAACGGAAGAAGTGTAACATCTTTTTTTTACAATAATCACTGAATACTCGCGACTCGTGAGAATTTTGTCGGTGGTAGCCAAGGGCTGGTAGCAGTCTAGGGTGTAGGTGGCAGAAGGTAGAAAGCCAAACTCTCACAGGAAGTTATCCACTCCATGGAGAACGATGACATAATCGAGTTGTCGTACGGATGCTCCAGCCACATGAATGGAGAGTTCATAGTAAATTTGGTCAAAAAGAATGTAATGGTTATATTAGATAATGTTTATCTAAAGAGGTCTATAGATTACATGGCAGGAACACAACAAAAAAATCGCTTACAAAAAGTATTTCCCCCTACTAGAGTTGAGAATCCTTTGGATTTGGTTTCACTAGAATTATCTTCAAAGTGCACACGTTATTTATAAAAATGTCATCAAATCGATTTAACAACTAATGAGCGAGATTACAATCGAATAACATTAGTCCATACACAAACTATCTAGCTAGTATATTGGCTTTTGAAGTGCATAATATTTGTCTTTGAAGTAGCTTACTAATCGGATTTTTCTCCACTTTCGAAAACACATATTGAAAATTCGTGGCACTAGATTGTTAGATAAGTAGAGCCACATATTCAAATAGTTATTATTAGGAAAAACTGATGCCTATCGTTTTAAACTAAAAATAATGGTGAAACTGATCGCTTTTCTAATTCCCCATTTTTGGAACATAACAACTCTCTTGTTGAAATCTATGTGAAATAATGAACGATGGAGAAAAGCGTAATGGAAGAGAAGTTCTCGAGAGTCAATAACGTCAAGGACATCCAAATGCCTCCAAAGATATCAATGGCAACAGAGTTCAGCATCGAAGGATTCAAGCATACGGCCGGCAACCATTCGCCGGACACCTACTCGTCGGAGTCGCCCCATAAGTTGCAACAAACTTTGACGACGAACATGAAAACAGCAACGCCGGGGAAGTGGAATTGCCTTTGCTCTCCGACGACTCACGTCGGTTCGTTTAGGTGCCGATTGCATCGAGGTCCCGGAAAGGGAATGATCCGTGGTGGCTCCGTCGGCTCCAATCTCTCAGAGTTGGGCTCTAAATCGCGCCCTCTTGCTGAATTGATTTAGATTAGTATATACATATAATGACGGTGGTAATGATCATACCAGTAATTAAGACTACATCTATTCATCCATCCATTGATTGTAAACCGTTTTTGTCATGTGTGAGCCTTAATTGTACTTATCATCTTTAATTTTTGATGAAATGCAAGTTATGTATTAAGATGTTGCATTGTGTCGGTCCATCAATGATTTCGTGGTATAGTTTGTTATCACATCAATTTAACACACTGAAGGTCTTCGATTCAAACTCGAACAAAGCCATTTTTTTGTTCCTTTTCATATTTTCCTGCATTTAGCATGTTTCCTTATGTAAAACTGCTTTCTCTTTCATAGATGTTTCATGAAAATTGAAAAGTCCTATGCGTGACTTTTGCCATGAAGATTGTGTTTTGCTCACTTATATAACCCTTGTGGTAGCCATACAAATCTTCATTTTACTGCTATGCCTACAATTTTTCTCAAGAACTGGTAAGACATTGAATTGAAGTCGATTGAATTTGAATTAATTATTTGTGTTGTCAACATAAAAGGAAAATCAAATTTTAATTTCTCTTCAACTTTTTCCCTTTTCATTTAATTCTTTCGACTGCATATTTGGTCACGTTCAAAGTTTTATGTCTAGTGAGGTCAGATATATATATGCTAGCTAGTTTGATTATATAAGAAGTTAATTTGATGGGTCTACACAAACATAAGACATAAAATGCCAAAACAAATGTGTTTATTGATAAATTCACAACGCAACAATTAGCTTAGTCAGAGAAACTCAAAATCTAATTAAATGCCAAGGCAACCAAGCATATTGTTGTATTGGAAGAAACAATATGGTTATACCAAATACTGAAAACGACCATAGTTAGTATTGAAATGAAAAGGTGTTTACCAGTTAATGCTTTTGTAACGTAGTTTTGTAGCTCATATTTGTAACCCCCAAAAGTCAGTATTGTTCGTTAATGGAGATGATTATTAGGCGAGGAAACATATTTTAGATGTTTGGTTGTTGGTTGATGTACTAGAGCTTCAAGATTTTGGATTTTCTAGCTAATCATCCTTCACATGCATTTAAGATCATGCAAATTGAAGGAATTATCAGGCGAGGAAACATAATTCAGATGTTTGGTTGTTGGTTGATGGACAAGAGGTTCAAGAACTTGGATTTTCCAGCTAATCATCCTTCACATGCATTTAAGATCGTGCAAATCGAAGAAGGAACTAGAGTTGCCGAGTTCAAGGTACATACTATCTTACGACTTGATTCCCGTGGTTGTGGTCACCCATCTAGCCACTCTCACAAACATTGAAGCAGTAATGAAGGTTAATCAATAGATTAACAAATCAGCCAATTTTTGGCTCTTCATTGTCTATTGGGTTGGTTCGTTCATTCTTTTTCACTAGTTGCAATGTAATGTCACTCGCCAAACAAACCAATGAACTCTTTCTTGCTTTGTCTGAGATTCACGTATCTGGTGTTTATGATAAACAATTTTTTTGGGGAAGAATCTTTGGGGATTTCTATGCTTGTTTCAATTGATAACTTAATGGCACTCATCATACAAGTAATTACAAATAAAATGCATAACCTATTAAAACACATAACGGTCTTCCATGGATTTCAATGTATTATTAACATCTTTAAATATATTAAAGGGGTTTAATAAAATGACCCCCTCCACGTCAGTCATGGAGCTTCCTCCGCAACTTTCGCTATTTTATTTTTATTTTCTATATGTTTTATACCACTTACCATTTTTTTAGGGAGTTTTTTCCTTTTTTAACTTTTTCCGCGTTGTTTTTTTTTTTTTTGGGTTATTCTTAGTTATTTTGAATATGTTTCATACGGCAATTGGGTTCGAGGTAGAATTAGGATTCTATTCTCTTTCAACCAGATAGTTAGTTTTCCTTTACTTTATCAATGTTAAAAAATTCCTACCGTATAGGCTGGTCAAACTGAAAATATGAGATACCGAGCTCGAGATGGTAGGTAGTTTAAGCAGTAGGAAACGACTTAACCATCGTTTGTGAAACTGTACTATGCTGGTGGTTCAACCGTAAAATACCAGTATTACATACCAAAACGATAGGTGATATATAGTGATATTAATAGTTGAATTACAGTTAAACCACGATTTCATCATAAAGAATCTGGCCACTAACTTTTTCAGTACAGTCTCCTATACGATTTCACAATTTTTGGACTAAACTATAATCAAAGAATGATTTTAGTACAAATATCTTACCACTGAATTTAACATTATAACCTCTAATTCATTGTCTTTTGCTGAGAAACAAAAGCTCTTTATTATCATTTTGAAAGCAATGTCAACTATCATGTTAAAAAAATGGGTAAATACAATATATTAACTACAATTATTATGAAGCGGAGAATTATAGTCACAACTATATAAATTCAAATTATTATCCAAACGTTAACTATTTGTTAACAATTTCCTTAGTAATACTGACTAAACTTTTCTGTTTTAAAGTTATAAATTAAAAGCATTCCGATGTGGCCACTGTCGTGGCCGATGACGTGGCCTTCTCCGTAAAAAATTCAATAACAGTAATGTATAGTTAGCCATATCTTGACCCGCAACAATAGTTATGACTAATAATTTTAATTTTCGTAGTTGTACCTATAATTCCCTGATTCATAATAGTTGTGGCTAATATATTGTATTTACCCTAAAAAAATTAATGATACTACTATGCAAAATATTGTAATATAAACTTCCAAATACAACTTATTCCATAGAATTGAAAATTAAAAAAATTGAGATTATTTTTATGTCCACTCATAAACAGTTTAGTTTATAACCACAAGTTAAAAGATCTTATAAATGTTGGAAAACACTTATACCTTCATACAATTTTGAATACTGCTATTACAAAAATTATAGAATGACACAAAAATATTTAAAATACTAAACTAAAATTGATGAATTGATAAAAAAAAATGTAACTCACCCGCACAACGTGCGGGTACAAAGCTAGTTAATTACTATATAGATTGATTTTATTCTGTGTAACCATTTTAGGCATATATATGTGTCTTCAATCGTACTTATAATATCTTGATTTTTCAGGTTTCTTAGTATTGGTGTAAGATGTTTCATTATTTATGCATGAATGGTTTCGTGGTGTAGTTGGTTATCACGTCAGTCTAACACACTGAAGGTCTCCGGTTCGAACCCGGGCGAAGCCATATCAATTTTTTTGTAAATTTTCATCATAATCAGAATGTTACGGACATACTTTGTTATCTCATGTCATATGAATAGGCTGGTTTATGATCTGTCTTCGAGGTGATCAATGTTACCAAGTTCAGGCTGGAAGGCATATGCAAAGGGGAGCACCGATCGAGCTCGTAACTATCGGACTACAGTAAGTTGATTGTTGACTCCAATGTTGGAGTTCTCGTGGTGTCGGTTCCATCGATGATTGCTCGCGAACATATTGATAATAGAGTGGAGGGCTTGGCTCTACGACGTTCCATGGGGGAAAAAGAGATGGCAGAACTTCAGTATCCTTAGTAGCCTCATCAAACCTGCCTACACAGGGAGATTGTGTTTAGTGCAATGGTGTTTAAACCTTGAACTCATTCATTCATCAGTTTTAGCCTAGATGCATTACAGAACCTAGTATTCGTTCAAGTCCTTCGATAATTAACTGAACAAGAGGGCAGTTCAAATGAATGCTGATCAAGGCAACATGGTGGCAGAGATAGATGATACAAAAGCACGTAATGTCAAGAACCAGTTCGTACCAATAAACTCGAGTTACTGAAAGAGGTTGAATTATAGATCTTATACCATATACTAACACGCCCCCTTGAAACGAAAGTCGCTCATACAAGTTACCTGGTGTCCCAAGAGGAGCAATACTAAACTACAGCGGGAGAAATATTAAAAAAAAAAAAGCAGCAGTCACTTGCTTGCTGAATAGTGAATAGTGCAGTCTCTAAGTGGTGAGTTCCATGATGGCGCTGACAATGTCGCCCCTGTGGGTCTTGAGAGCCTTGCAGGCCATAGCCCTTGGAACTCCCACCTGTGTCATGATCAGATCGATATCTCGAGGATCGATTCCGATCTCGTCGACCTCTTCGGCATCCTCATCCTCGTCATCTTCTTCATCATCGTCACCATCCACCGCAGTAGCAACTGCAGCAGGGTAGGATAATCTCTGCAGCTGGTAGCTCAAGTTTTCGATCTTGGCCTCGCCGAATATGACATATGTATCCGAGCTGGGGCTCTTGAACACATCTGGCTTCGAGATGAAAAATAGTATCTGCGAGACATTGGCGAAGTTAACAATTTTTTCAATTCAACCTTATCATCATCACCCCCCAATTCATGGAAATCGAAACCAGAAGGCAGAAGAAAAGATTCCGAAAAAAAACGAACGCAGCTTACGTTCTTGGTTGTCTTGAAGGTGACCCTGCAAACACCAGTAATAGGCTCCATGCCGAGCTTCAGCATCGCCTTGCGGCTCTGCTTCTCGCTTCTGCTCTGCTCAGAGCTCCCGCTAGCACCTGCAAGTAAGTCCACACCGCAATTCATTACGGTTTGCAATGCAGTCAAAAACGCGCGCGATTCTACGAAGTAACTCTTTGGTGACCTAGATGCGTAACATTGTAAGCTTTTAACTTTGTTTTTTAAATTTAAAATGCGCGATTTTGACTGCGTTATAGCTTTAGCTCGAAACATCAGTAGTTGAGTAACGAGCCTGGAGATCCGTCTTCGTCGTCGTCGTCGTCCTCCTCCTCGTCCTCCTCTTCGTCTTCTGACTGTGACGTGACCAAATCGATATCCCGAGGATCGGAGGTTGCATCGACAGCGGCGGCCGCGCTCGGCCGGCCGGTTCCCGTCGTTAATCTCCCTAGGATCTCCACAAGCGTCTGCCTGAGTGCTTCGATGCTTTTCTCGATTCGCGCCTCGCGCCGATCACGCGTGAGCGTCTCCAGCAGGTTGTCGAGCTTGGTGACGACCTTGGCGTGGGATTCTAATAGCTTGTCGATTTTTCCGGCCAGCGCCGAGGAGCACGTTTCGTCGTCGCGGAGCTCGATTCGGCCGTCTGCGGTCAGCTGCTTTGACTGCGATAATTGGTTCTTTGCCAAGACTACTTGTCTTGGTACAAACATTTTTCTAACCAGCCTGTCGATTTGAATTGATCGAACAATTGGATGGTGGTGTAGGAGCTATGGCGGCGGCCGCACAGAAGAAAAAGGAAGAGGAGGGGTTTTGGCCGTGACGTGAGGAAGAAGAAAGGGAGGGAGGAAGAGTTATAATCATAATTTTCTAACAACTTTCTTTAAGTATCCTATATCTCCTAAAATCCTCTCATAAACTTGAATATCCCCCAAAATCCACCAAATATCCTAGGTGGCTATGTCCCATCAATTATATAAAATATCTTAGTTTAATAAAAAAATAGAATAATAATAATAATAATAATAATAATAATAATAGTTTCTCATTTTTTTAATCGATTAACATAAGCCGTCAATCATATGATAATCGATATTGTTTCAATTTTAGAGCAGATTGAATTGACGAGAGGTACCCATGCCCGCCCCGCCGTCAATCATATGATAATCGATACTGTTTCAATTACCAAGACATCCCACTCAATTCTCAAACATTGGCTGATCCAATGCAATTTGACAAAGAGATGATATTAAAGATGGGACACATAATGCCGTCTATAACTCGGTACCAGTCTCTACCCAAAAAAACTTCACGGAAAGATTCCAAGTTCTTCGCAAATGAAGAAACAAATAGATAACTCTTGTCACAAGAGGAGCAATTCTAAACTAGATCCCAAAAAAAAAAAAAAACCAGAGTCGCTTGCTGGATAGTTCAGAGTCTCTCTTTAAGTGGTGAGTTCCATGATGGCGCTGACAATGTCACCGCTGTGGGTCTTGAGGGCCTTGCAAGCCTTGGCCCTCGAAACTCCCGCTTGTGTCATGACCAGATCGATATCCCGAGGCTCGATTCCGGTCTCGTCGATCTCTTCCTCTTCCTCGTCCGCCTGCGTCGCCGCAGCAGCGATTGCAGCAGGGTCGGATTTCGGTAGCATGGAGGACATGTCGGGCATCCTGAACTGCTGGGCTGCCTGGGTCTGCAGCTGGGAGCTCAAGTCTTCAATCTTGGCCTCACCGAATATGACATAGGTGTCGGAGTTCGGGCTCTTGAACACATCTGGCTTCGAGATGAAAAATAGTATCTGCAAAGTCGACGAAGTAACAGTTTTTTTTCAGTTGAGTGCTATCATCCCAAGTCATTGAAGTGAGTGGCAGAAAAAGAGAATGCAAGCTTACGTTCTTGGTTCTCTTAATGGTGACCCTGCTAACACCAGTGACAGGCTTCATGCCGAGCTTCAGCATCGCCTTACGGCTCTTCTTCTCACTTCTGCTTTGCTTCGAGCTGCCATTAGCACCTGCAAGTAAGGCAACATCACAATTTGTTACAACCGATAACTCTGCTTCGAGGCGGCCCCGAGACGAATCAAAGCTTAAAGAAAATCATCCATTCCCATCTAAAGAATGAGTTACTACGACATGGAAAGAACTCCAACAAAATCACAGAGCAAACGCCACGATTATCGAATGTCCAAGGACAAGCTCAGTTCTTTCTCCATAGACTAATCAAAGCTTAAAGAAAATCATCCATTCCCATCTAAAGAATGAGTTACTACGACATGGAAAGAACTCAGACAAAATCACAGAGCAAAGACCACTATTATCAAAGTGGTCCTAAAGCAAATGAGCAATTGCTACAACTCCATAATCCTATCAAATCTAAGCTAATCAGAGCAAATCCATTGAACAGTAAATCCCTAGATTCACAAAAAGAGAACAAGTCCTTTCAAATTGCTCAACAGAAGAAAAAAAAAAACTTCAGCTCGAAAGATCAATAGTTCACTAAAAAAGGAAGAAAATATAAGTAACGAACCAGGGGAGTCGTCCTCCTTGTCATCGTCATCGTCGTCATCATCCTCATCGTCGTCGTCGTCCTTATCGTCTTCTTCCTTTACGTCCTCCACGATGGGCTCATCGCTCTGCGGGGGAAAATCGAATTGATTCAGGGGAAAAGGGTTTACGAGTCTATTTCAAAGATGGGGGGAATAGGAGAAAATGGATATACAAATTGACCTGAGAAGGAGCGAGCTTCTTCTTCTCTTCGACGGCGACGACCTGCTCGGTGGTCTCAGGCTCAACGGCTTCGATGACGGGACCCGGTGGCGACATGGCTGCGGGAGTAGTCGAGGAGAGACTGATGAAGAGGAGAATGGAAGATTAGGGATAGGAAGAAGATAGGGGCAAGGTTGCTTCTCTCGGTGCCATTTTGTCAGTTCGCTTTGGGTGGGCTCGGGGGACCAATGATCCGCCTGACAGGCCAGGGTTTTCCTGCTGAGTTGTTGGGCTTCTATTTTGGGCCCGCTCTCTTTTCCTCCCTCATTGGCCCACCGCTTCTCTTAACAGTTAACAAAGTGCATTATCACTTGTCAGATATACAAACTAGGCGCTAATTAGTACGGTTATTCGATTGTGTGTCTTGTGATTAACGATAATTTGATGAATGTGGAGTATCATAATTCGATGTTAATTAGCGTGTTGGGACGCACTAAGCTCTAACTACTAACACCACTAACTATAGGATTGTGGTGTGGTAGTTATGATCTCATTCGCTAATCACGTATCTCTACTTATAAGAATGAGCGTTCGAATAAAAGTTGATTCAACGTTCTAATGCGAATTGAGTGACGAGCATTGCTAGAGGAGTTAGTTTATACCAATTGGGGTTTTGGCATCACATATTTGGTGGAAGGAGAACTCAAAAGAGATGGTTCTTTTGCAGGCAGAAAGTGGTTTATTGGTACAGTAAGAAAGTTAAAAGACTATGAGCTGTTCACTGGAAAGCAGAAGCTCAGTAGTAAGGCGTTTGCCAACTACCAATGATCTCTAGGTTCCAGACATTTCCATTCGACTAACCACTTGAAACCAAGGTGGATGTCTTGTCTTACTGCAATTGCCATGTTTGTATGTCAGAAACCAAGTGAATCTTATTAGTTCGGGGGGGAAGTTTGTGTTTGTAAAGGATGCCTGCAGACTGTAGTCAAGGCGAGAGGAAAAAACCAGTAGACAGTAGCCATTCGAAGCCAAATGTATAGAGGAAAAACAACTCAAGAGCCTGCAATTTTATGAACAAAAGCATGGAGGTACCTTAAAACAGAAGAACCATAGTCTCTTCTACTGGTCAGCAAGTAGCAGATACAAAAAAGGACAGACGAATGCATTAGCAAAACAAGCTTTCCCCTAACTAGAGAAAGAACCAGATTGACAATGCCACTGCTGAGTGATCTCAATTCTCATCTTGAAACCATCAAAATTACAATCTGCTGCTGGCTAAAGGAAACCAACAGAAACAAAAGGGTGAAGTCAAATTCTACCGTGAGACCCAGCTGGGCTTCCATTTAAGTCGAGCTCTGAATGAAGCTACTCAAAAGCAGTGATCTTTGAATAGGAGTGAACCAAAAGCACCACCGTCGTTTCTAACTAACAAAGCAATCGATTCTTGGAGCCCAAGATTCGTCGATTTCGCATCTTGTCTCTTTCCACCTGCCAAGCAGCGACCTGCCCCATGGCATGGCAATGCGGAGATTTCCCCACTTCCCATAACGCGCAGGGAGCAGCCGTATCACAAACGTAGCAGTAACACTGCAAGAATCAAAACCCAAAACCCCAAATTGAAGAAAGATGCCTACTTTGCCAAGTAATTGGAAGAGGAAAACGAAAAACCCCACAAACCCTGGAGCAGTATTTCTGGTGTGGAGTCTTGTCGAATGGGAATTCTGCACAGAGATGCCTGGCATGGGGATAATCTCTACAAGCCACCTTGAACAAAGATTCAAACCCCAAAAACACCCAATTCAGAATTGAGCAAATCAAATTGGGGGAAACAGAGGGATACGATCAGAGAGAGGGCGAAAGGGGGGAAAACCCACCTGACCCTTTTCGGAAATCAGTGCGATGTCGGCATCCGGGGTGAAGTTTTTGACTTTCTGATCGGAGGCGGGTTGATCGTAAGGGTCGAAATCGAGGATGAAGCAGTCCTCAATGGCGTCGAACTTGCGCAAGTCCGTGCCGTTTTTGACGTTGAGGCAGAATACGGGTCGTACTGGAGTCCCGCCGTCGCTCTCCGAATCGGAAAGAATGATGATCTCCTGCTCCGGCGGCGGTTTGGTGATGGTCTTCTTTCCGGCTTTCCGTTGCTTCGCCGACATCTCTGCTGTACCGGAGTGTTTCCGTTGAGGACCTAATTCAACTCGCAGTCAAAAGGGGATTAATTGGAGATGGGCAGAGGAACAGGCGGGGCACGAATTAGCGAAGAAACTCAAATTTTGAAAAGTGCCATAGAAGGAAGATGAGTATTGGGCTTCGGGCTCAAACATGATTAGCCCACCGAGGCCCAGTCATGCCGGGTGCTTTCCTCTTTTAAGTCCAATCTAAATTACTCGGTTACATAATTTTCCTACACAAATTAGCTTAACCAACGAAAATAGGTTAATTCAATTAGTGAAACTTCTAAAGAGATTAGAGTACTATGGCTTTTGTGTAGGAGTGTGGAAAGGGTTGGTCGTTATCAGACCGTATCATATCAATTGGACATTTGGATCGAATATAATGTATTATGGTGTTTGGTCTTATAAATTTTTCGAATAGTGGAAAAAGAAAAAATTGGGTCGAATTGATATTTTGACTGTACCAAACCCGATTAAATGCACTGATGGTCGAATTACGATCCTCAAATTTTCTTTACTTTTTGGACTACTCAGGTTTCTAACTGCTATTTGATCCATAAATCAACCCGAGACACTCAAACTCTAACAAGAAAGTTATTATTGGTGATGAAATATGGCTATCTTACTGAATGGGTTACGCACAGGCACCATGGTCACACATTTTGAGCATTCGATTTGTTATCGTATGGTTATTGTGTACCCATGACACGAACGAAAGAGAGTCTGATTCAGATATCTTCACGGTTCACACACATCACAATAGTCCAATCACAAATCTAATCGCTCGAGAAGGTTTCAAGTCTTGCTTTTTTCAGGTGGAAGAAAGAGTGATGCTTGGGTGGCAATAGGTAGAAAGTATCGCGCACTGACGTGCTCTCGATCACTTGATTCGACATCATATGATTTTTTTTAGTACACATCGCAACACGAACAAAAAATTACTAAGCGGATTTTGTTTTTGTATTCAAATTTCGTACACACCACAATTATCCAATCACGAATCCGGCAAACTAAGAGGTGTAAACACGTGCTTGTAAGATCTGCCTCGTCATCGTCGCGGTGTTTGGATGAAAAATAGATATAACATCATTGTCAAGCAAGCTAGCTAGATTTAAAGTACGCCGGCCGAGTGCAAGGTGGACGAAGTATTGACCAAATCAAGATGCCATGGAATGTGATTGGCAATCGGCGCATACCATCTCTTACCAGAGCTACCAAGTCCGCGGTTGGTGAGGATTTGATTTTTCTCCTTAATTCATACCCTATAGGGCTTTACAAGGACTAGCTACCCCACCGGAAAATATGGTCGGATCTATCAACCCCGGCCACCTTTCATCAATAAATATATTTAGGCCCAGTGGCGTATATTGACTAATCGCCGGCAGATTATCCCTACAGCGGGCAAGTCAACCTCACCGGGAATAGGGGTGGCTATACGGTTCGGTCTGGTTAAATTGGTCCAAATTGATCCGGTCCAGTCCGGTCTTTTTGAAAATATAAGGACCGAAGATTGGATTGGATACAGTCCGGTCTTAACCTGGTCCGGTCCCGATTCGGTCTTGATTTTATATTGAGATTGTGGGAATTTGAGTGGCCTAAGGCCTGAAAGGGTGAGGAGTTAGTTAAGTTTTGTACTAAGTGGAAAGGTTTGTGACCGTTTATGCAAATTACCCTTAAGTTTTGGGTGTTGAACTCTCTTATCCAGTCTTTATCCGGTTTTTTTACCTCAAATCTAAGCCCAAAGATTGGATTGGATTGTTTACTATCCAGTCCCGGTCCAGTCTCGATCCGGATTGTACGGTCCGGTTTCGAGTAAAACCAAAAAATCCGGACCAAATAGCCAGCCCTAACAGGAATATATGCCGGCGCCGGATCCATCCATGCAAATGCAATGCAATGCAAGATAATACAAATACATAAAAACATTTCATTTTCTCGTCTCTTTTTTTTTGGTGATTAAATTAAGATTTAGGACCATTTCGTCATTAAAGAGAACCAATTAGCTGGAATTGAGTCCCCTTTCGAACACATATGAGATCATATAAGCATTTACTTAATTTGTGCGGTTTTTTCTATTCCTTCCACATCCATCTCTGTTTAGTATAATTTTGGTGATGTGTGGTTGTACTAGAGATGTAATAATAGGGTAAAAATAGAAAACATAAACTTATTTAGTCGCCCAATGTTGGATAAATCATGATAGTTGACAAAATTAGGAACAGAGAAGCGTTTCGTTGCTTCTTTAGACCCTGTTTAGTATCGATGTTTTTTCCGCCTAGGAATGTGAAGAAAGAAACAATAGTCCAGAAGAACACCCTACTAGGGGTGAACAAAATGACTCGTAAACTGACCCACCCGTCCAACTCGACCCAGTCCACTCGTATTTATTGCTAAAATTAAAGTTGGAATTTGGATGAGAATTTTCTTTTGTATAACCGTCTCTTTTGAGTTGGATTTGGATTTTGGGTTACAGAACCCGTAGAACCAGCCAACCCATGTCTCAACTATTAGTATGAGTGTTTGTATAAAAAAAATTGTGTCTTATTTGTGAGAAAATTAAGATATTTGGGATATTTTTCTCACTTTGTGTCACGAACCTATGCATTCTTCAACTTAAATTTAGAAATAGATTTAACATAGGCTATCCTTCACGTAATCATTTTTCTTGTATACAATTTTATGAGAATAATAAATTATGGATGTGTTCGTATATATATCCTCTTTAGCCTATTTCAACAAATATTTGTAAAAAAACTACACATATGTTGAAGCAAATCGCATTTTATTAAAATTCAAACAACAATTATTCATTTTGATGCTTCTCACGTCGATTTATTCTTTTGAAATTTTAATTAGTTATATAATATTTGTGTGGTGTAGAGTAATTTTTTTTGTTTGTGTTGGGTTGGATTTTGACTTAAAAGTATCGCCTAGACGCCTACCCGACCCAACCCAATTATAAACAAATCGTAGATTTTACTTTTGTTGGGTGGGTTTGAATTTGGTATTTCCAAAATAGTAGTGCATGAGTCAGGTAATTAAAATTGCTAAACAGTAAACCCGAACCACCCGATACATGTACACCCCAACACCCTACCCTGGTAAAATCCAATCAGACTTATTACATCAATAAACAGGTGACCGGACAATTGAGTGAGAAATTTTGGGCATAAATTTACTTGAGTGAAATTATTCCAACAACTTATAGAAACCACTAAAAACTATTTTTAAAAATAGTAAGAAAGATGTTGAAAGTGATCTCACCGTTTTAAGTCAATTTATGTTCTGTTGACAACTCATATTGCCACAACTACTGATAAAAACAGAACTAAAGAGACCAAAATAGCTAGTGTAAATGGGTATAAGTTATAGTATTTCTAGTTTATATCTATATATGTATCATTTAATACTGTAAATTGTGTAGTATTCTAGTGCACATCTAAGTAAAAAAAATAATTAACAGCGGGAACTGGGCTTATCTAATTTTCTCATTGTACCACTTGTTGCCTTCCACATGTTTCCTTTTCTCTTATATTAAACCCCTAAAAATATTTTATTACCAGTACGGTTCGTTCTTCTTTGTTTATTAGAAGCTTGGTTCTAAATGCGAAGGAAAATTTTAATGGCGATTAAAGTTACAGGGAAAGGTCAACGGTCGCATTTAGCGGTAGCAGCAGGCAGTGACTAGTATACACAGAGCAAGAGCCAGAGCAAGAGAGAGACTGAGAGAGAGCGCGGTTGTTGAGATAGAAACAAGCTCCGGCGGGACCCATCCGCCATCTCCATCTCCCCCAATCCTCCATATAAATCTCCCACATTCCGCCATTGATCTTCACCATCACCACCACTACTACCAATTCTCTCCCACTTACTACTACCCAATTCCCCTTATCCTTCTAGAAACAATGGGTTCGACGCCGGAAACCCAGATGACTCCGACCCAGGTCTCCGACGAGGAAGCCAACCTGTTCGCGATGCAGCTGGCCAGCGCCTCCGTCCTCCCCATGGTGCTCAAATCGGCGCTCGAGCTCGACCTCCTCGAGATCATTACCAAAGCTGGGGCTGGAGCTTACCTTTCCCCTGCCGAAATCGCCGCCCAGCTCCCCACCAAGAACCCAGAAGCTCCCGCCGTGCTCGACCGCATCTGCCGCCTCCTCGCTTCTTACTCCGTCCTCACCTGCTCCCTCCGCACCCTCCCCGACGGCGCCGTCGAGAGGCTCTACGGCCCCGCACCCGTCTGCAAGTTCCTCACCAAGAACGAGGACGGCGTCTCCATCGCCGCGCTCGCACTCATGAACCAGGACAAGGTCCTCATGGAGAGCTGGTAAATTGACTATATTCCCCTGATTCTGAGTTCGATTGAGTACTGGGTTTTGCTTCTTTAGATCATAATTTCTGCTCAATCAATGTCTATGGATTTGGAGATTCATTGTAGTTCCCGTTGCTTGATTCATTTAGAAGTAGCAGGTTCTGTCATAGTGAACCTTCTCTGATTCGATTCTCACAACCTACCGGATCAATTTGAGCTGGATGAGGAATTCGAACTGATTAATTTGACCCAATTGTTCCGTTTTGAGATAATCTGACCAAATTGGTTGATGGATTTAGCAGTAGCAATACTTGTTCTGGCTATCTAAGGGTTGAATTGAATCACATTCTTTGATGACCACATTGACAGGAATTATACGCTCCAATTGCTCTTGTTAGAACTTCTCGTTTCAACGTTTGGGAACTTGGATTTTCTTGCAGGTATCACTTGAAAGATGCGGTATTGGATGGAGGCATCCCGTTCAACAAGGCATACGGGATGACAGCCTTCGAGTACCATGGCACCGATCCAAGATTCAACAAGGTGTTCAACAAGGGGATGTCTGATCACTCCACCATTACAATGAAGAAGCTCTTGGAGACCTACACCGGTTTCGATGGCCTGAAATCGCTGGTGGATGTTGGTGGTGGCACTGGAGCTGTGCTCAGCATGATCCTTTCCAAGCACCCTTCCATTAAAGGGATCAACTTCGATCTCCCCCATGTTATTGCAGACGCTCCTCCGCTCCCTGGCGTCCAGCATGTTGGCGGCGACATGTTCGCCAGCGTCCCCTCTGGTCATGACGCCATTTTCATGAAGGTACGCTTGTGAATTGATGCTGGTGAATGTGACATAGTGGTATAGACTGGTATAGCGTAAGAACATGAATCAGGGGATGTGCTCTTAGAGTATTCCGTTCATTTCAACTACTCGAGTTATTGATAGTAATCTGACAACGAATATGATGAACCAAACTTATGACGTAGTGTATATAGACTGGTGTATCGTAACTCGTAAGTACATGAATCAGGGGGATGTGTTCTTATTAATGTCTAGGATCTGTTCATTTCAACGACTCGAGTTATTGATATAACTCTCCATAGTGGACCATTAGCTAATCATTGAGACTTAAAAAGTATGGAAGAGTGGAAGTTTGATGGGGGTAATGGTGGTTTGTTGCAGTGGATATGTCACGATTGGAGCGACGAGCACTGCCTGAAGTTCCTGAAGAACTGCTACGAGGCGCTGCCGGCGAACGGGAAAGTGATCGTGTGCGAGTGCATCCTGCCCGTGGCGCCGGACGCGAGCCTGGCGACGAAGAACGTGGTGCACATCGACTGCATCATGCTGGCGCACAACCCGGGAGGGAAAGAGAGGACGCAGTCGGAGTTCGAGTCGCTGTGCAAGGGCGCCGGATTCAAGGGATTCAGGGTGCTCTGCTCTGCTTTCAACACCTATGTCATGGAGTTCCTCAAGACTGCTGCATAGATCGAATCTCCTCCGCCATTGATACTTCTCAGTCGTTTCTTTCTTGTTTTGGGTTGCTCTGTTCTGTGAATTTGATTGTTGTTGGTTTTTTTTTTACTTTTACTTTCACCTCTCCACGATTAGGTAAAGGGAAGATAGAGCGAATTGAAGAGTAGTAAAACGGTAAAAAGAAGAGGGAATGCAGTGAAAAATAATGGTAACTTGTTGGTTACTTACCTCTGTATGCAGCTGCATCAAAGGGAAACTCATCCCATTCCCATATTTGGTGAACTGAAAGTGAATGAAATGCAGAGTTATTATGTGCAAGATCTTTCAACGATTAATACACCGAATCTCGTCAGAACTCCGAATACCAACGATTAATACACCGAATCTCATCAGAACTCCGAGGCTAATGGGGAATGATGCTGCGTCGCAACACAGTTTGAATGATGATTCATTGCATGACACGCAAGTGGGAACCAAACAAATTCAACCCCGGTTTCCTTACAATTGCAAGTTACAGCGAAGCTTTCAACATCCAAGATTTGGCCACCACCTTCCACCTAACCCATCACAGATACATCCAAAGTTCTACGAAAAAAAAAAACTGAAGATAAAATTGAGTGACGAGGCATGGTAGGTTGAATTTGATACTTTCTTGGAATATTTTTTTTTTCTTGCTAATCTCGAGGGATTCTTTAACACTAAGAGCATTCATGTCAATCTAAGTGTAACATCAATTTGCTGTCTCGATTGCATATTATGCAATCCAACTCATGTCAGTTTTGTTGTAATCACATCAATGTAATTCGCTTGCAATTCTATATTTGGTGAGCGCAAGTAAACTGTTTCATCTAACATGAAAATTTTGAAAATGAAGAAGGTTCGACTCTTGGGGTTGGAGTATCATTGGTTGAGTTCAGTTTTGGCAATGTTGCAACGTGCGAAATGAGTTAGAACTAAGAAGCGCGAAGAAACTGCTAACCAGAAACTAGTTCTTGACATGGTATCATATATAGCCTTCAATGTTTGAGAGGTCCGTGTTCGAATCCCGTCGACCCTCATTTCTTATGCACATGTTATTCACACCTGTGCAGACTTCTACCACATGAGCAGGCTTTCTTTTAAGGGGGGCCGTGATAGAGTAAACAGGTATAATACCCATAATGGAACATCTAGCAACAACTCGAGTCATATGGACCTAACTTGTTTAGCAATTGGTACAGTCGAAGTGGCTCGCCACACCATCGAACTGTACAAACGAGCAAAGCTCACGAGTTGAACTCAACAACGTAACCCATTGAGTCGAGCTGACTCGCGCGAACCTCACGAGTACTTGAGCAAGACATAGCTCAAAATCTACTCGTTAGTAAACGAGTCTAATAGCAACGAAACTTTTTTTCCGAACCAAACGTTCGAGCCGCTCGGCTCATTTGCAGCACTATGGTTTTTTATATACACGTCCCTTACGATTCTTCCAAACCAAACCAATTCGGATTCATCCATGAACAAGAAAAAAACAAAAAAGCAGAGCAAAATCTATGCATAGCATCGTCTCCCCCGCTACCAAGCATATAAGCCGACCCTAATCACTGAGCCGGTAGAAGCACGTCGTCCAGGAAACAAGAACAAAGTGAAGATACTCCAATCTTGAATACCCTTAGATATTATACACATATAAAAATAATAACCGATGGTTCTGATTATACGCTGGTTTTTCCCCATATATAAAGAGGGATAAGCAGCTGGTGTTGCTCATCAACGTGCAAATTAAACCCAACAAATTACTTCAAAGGAGAAGAAAAGGGAAGCTATAATTGATTAGGATCGGAATTAATTATAATACATAGCTACAGCCATGGCGATGCCGAGTATTTCTAGGTTGGCCGTCTTGTTTCCGCTGGTAATAATATGGGCCGTCGTCCTCCCACGTACGTATATCTTTCCCCCTCCATCGTTTCACTTATAGTCTCTTCTTCTTCGTTGTATATCGATAGTGTTTGAATGTTTGAATACATACGCGCGCGCAGATGTTTTGCCTTCGCGAGTTGTTAGTCCGCAGTGGAGAAATGTCGACGATGCTCCGACTAACGTGAGGTATGGTTTATCGTGATGTTGGTGTAGTTGTGGCCGGTTTAAAAACCGTTAAATACGGTTAATTATTACGCTTTTAGATCACCAAAACGCTTCTACGCACGCATCAATCATGCAGCAGCAGCAACCACCGGAAGTTGGCCTCCCAACTGCTGCCTGAAAGAGGAGTCGTCGACGTCGTCGTACCTCAAGCATCCAACAACAATACGGCTTCGGTACTGGAATGGTGCAATCCTTTTTGCAACAACGTTGCGTGTCGTAGCTATTACCCACATCTGTGTGAAGGTCAAGATCCTAACTATTGCAAGCCGAGTTGCGACTGTGAGGCCATTAGTTGTTATTGCTTGTGCAGTTTATGAATATGTGTTTTCTCTTTGGTCCACGGAAGATCCGTCGAGGTGGCGGGTGCATGCATGCATGCAATGTTGTCGTACGTCGTCGTCGTCTGGACCGAAACTTGGTATCGATCTCTCATCACTTTGCTTCCTTTTCCGTGTGTGTTTTCTCCCGGCCCTTTGTTGTTGTTCTAAAGTAAAGATGGTTTGCTGTTTTCTCCTTTTCCGGCCGGTGATCGACCGTTCAACATGTTTTCTTTGCATGATGGGTTGAGACAGCTTTTGTATGGGTTCATGAATAAAATAATAAAGAATGATTGGTCATGTTATCTTCATTGCGTAGTACAATATTTCTACGTACGCTTCTTCCAACAACTCGATTTATTGGGACCTGTTGGTTTGTAATATGATATCAGAGTTGGTTGGTTGTTACGTGTTCAAAGTCCTCTGGATCCCTGGTACTGATCGTTGACTTCAAAGCATATGATATGGTGGGCCTGTGTGTGCAAGCTTCAAGCTTATGCGCGTTAGCTTTCAATTAAAGGGAAGCGATTAAGTACCACCAAGGTTTTCAACCCGCGGGTCGACCCACTTTGACCCCGACCCGGTGAGAAAAACGGGCCGCACGTACCCGCCGGGTCGACCGTTGTCAGGTATTGGGTTGGAGGTTAAATTGCGTCATTTTTTCTTTGGTTTGCGAAATGCGCCTATTTTCCTATGTTTCCCCCTTCTAACTCAATCTATGGAATCCTTAGTTGAACAGTTGAATATTGATGTTATGTAAGTGTATGTGAATTTTCATTATATGTTGGATCTAAGTACGACATGTTACTTTGGTGTAATGTTATATGTCATTACTCATATGTTAGATGAGATTGGATATAATTTATTAGGATAAGTACAATATAATGACTATTTCCATATTTCCGGGTTAAAACGGGTGACCCGTTAACCCTTGACCCACTAGCTCGATCGGATCAGGGTCAACCCGCGGGTTGACAACCTTGAGTATCACATATGAACCTCTTACAACATTTTGAGTTATTGGGACCAGTTGATTTACGAAATTGATGTTTGTTGCACATTGTTTCAAAGTGTTACCGAAGTGCTATAGAAGAGAGTACTCTATTCAATGGTGTTCTTGAAGAGTTCCAAGCAGTGTTCCTGATCCAGATTCCTGCTCCAGAACTTCTTGTAGTACTCTGCGTACGTGAATCCCCTGTATATTGCCACTAACGATCCATCGTCCCCTCGAGTCAGCTCCGGTGCAGGGCTGATCAGCGCATCATCCTCGGGGCAGAGGAAGGAAGAAACCGACAGTCTCGCTGTCTTCGTGTTCGTGATCGCCCTGTGCCACACGCTCATGTACCTCCCGTTGCTCAATGCCTGCTCGCGTCCAGAAAAAAGCGACATCAACAAATGACGAAACCCAAGATTTTTGAAGAGGTGTGTCAATCGATTAAAAATCCAATTCGTCAAATTCGTAGAGTATTTACAAAGAGTTGTGTCAATTACAATTCTTAGAGTTGTGTTCAGATATTCTAATTTCAAATTTTCATAATGATGAAACATGAATTTTTCAACAAATCTCAAACGATAGTGTGTCGTTTTGACACACCCCTCGGAGACCTATACAAACTTCGAGCTCATATACGTACGCACCTGGATCTGATCGCCGACGTTGACGACGAGGGCGCCCGGGTGCGGGTTGACGGCGACCCACCTGCCGTCGTTGAGGACCTGGAGGCCGGCGACGAGCTGGTCCTGAAGCAGGATGGTGAGGGCGTTGGGGTCGGTGTGGCTCGGCAAGCCGTAGGTGAGCTCCGGCTGTGGACATGGTGGGTAGAAGTTGACGGCCATGTGCTGGCCTTGTTGATGATCTCCCAGCACCTTTCTGATATAGGATTTTTCTAGACCCAGGCTCTCCGATATCAGATCTTCCAGTCGGAACCCTAGCTCTCGAATTTCTTGGCAGTAATTGCTCACGGTTTCCCTGCAAAGTTTGTCCTCATTTGAATCATCGAAGGTGACGACCAAGGTTATCAAACCGGTTTATGCCAGTGTGCTGGTTTAGTAATTGAAATGGTTCGCCCGCCGGTGGTACATACCGGTTTGTGCCGGTTCATGCCGGTCAATATTACAAATAAAATTATTAATACTCATATTTAAACATGATATTTAACGTCAATACCTTAACATTTATACTTGAATCCAACAAATAACATCAATATTTAACTTTTATACTCATAAAATAAATAATAAAATAATTTTTATCAATTAAATTTGCAAAAATAAGGTTATTTTACTTAGAGATTCGTATATCGATCATGCCGGTCATACCGGTAGTGTCACACCACTTTTATAACCGGTATCAGTTAAACCTGGTACAACCGATGGCACGCCGGCCGGCGTGACAACCATGGTGACGACGAAACATAAAGGAGAAAAACTATATGATGAAGGTGAATTTGGGCCCGATATGTACAATAATGAAATTGGGCTCGGAGATGTATGGATGAAGTTGGGTGGGGGAGGTTAGCTCGCTCGCCTTAAGTTTGGAGACCAAGCCCAGATAACTTCTTTTTCCTTCCCAATGGCGCCACCAAATAACTTTTATATAATTATATTCACGAATTGATTGGTTTACTTAATGTCGAACCTTGTTCTTGATGTATTTTAAATTTGAAAAACATCGTTCAACACTTGAAGTTGTAACTAGTAAAATTAATACAAGTTCGCGAGAAGCAGATAGCTTTGATGAATAGGATAAATTTACTTGTCTTCCCCATGAATTGAGCTAGCTTTTCTAATTCCTTTTAATCTCATAAATAACTCACCATCCTTGACACAATAATAACAATTCTCGTGGGAAAATAAGTCAGGAAGGTGACCATAATCATTTAGATAAACTCGAATAAGACTTATTAGCTTCTTCTTGTCAGAATCAACAAACTCATTCTTCCCATTAGGATAAATCATGCAAAGTCTACTATCTATTCCCCCTTCCTCTAAAGTTAAATTACTATTAGAGGGTCAACAATTTCCCTCTAAATTTTAGGGGGTGTCTTGTACCCGTTAAAGGAACAAAAATACGCTTCTACCCCAAACTCAAACTACTATCGAAGAGTCAATAATTATCATCCAACTATGACAAAAAAAAAAACCAAAATTTCGTCCAAAATTTAGATTGTCCCTAAAAACCATGAATCCACCACTAATCACAATACAACATTTAACGAGAGAAATCAAACGCTCGCTCAATGTTTTCAATCATGCATACTATTAGATAAATGAGGCAAGGAAGGACCAAGTGAATGAAGAACTCACGTATGTCTCTGATTTTTCGACCGTTCATTATTATTTTGTACAAAAGAAAGAAGAAGAAAAAAAGTTAGATGTTATGCTGGATCTTATATCATTCTCTAACACCTTGCAGACGTTCGTGAGACGACCGCCATTTGGAGCAAGGTTGTAGTGGCGGAGGGAAGTGTTAAGGAGAGGGGTCTTATGACCCCACTTGGCCAAAATTGTGTAACAAAATCCTTTAGATACTAGGGTTTTGTACAATTATTCAAGTTTAGGATCTCATAATTTCGTCGATCTTACCTCACATAAGACCCCCAAATCAACTCAAAGTTCATTAAATATATAGGCGTTACTGCGTTAGTATCAGTAAATTTTTAAAGACCCCAATGAATACAAAAAATCTAGCTACGCCATCAATAAATTTTTAAAGACCCCAATAAATACAAAAAGTCTAGCTACGCCACTAGGCAGGGTCTTCTAGAAGTTGTTGACTGTTCCCCTCCACCATGTTTTCTTTAATATGCGAACGACAAATCCCGTTGATTGTAGTGATTAGTGCATAATGATATAGTTAATAGAAGTAATTAAGCATTATTATAACTTGAAACGGCCTAGTTAATAAGGACGGACGAAGAGCAGTGGAGCTGGGGCTTCGAGAAGTTGATCTATCTTTGACTTTGCTATGTATGTTTCCATTCAGTCGTAGTTGACTCGTCGTCGCCGGCTACTGCTTCTCTTTCTTCTTCAATGTTCGTGAAGGTCGGCACAAAGGAACCCCGTAATTATGAAATTTAGGAATGGCAATAGGCAGGTATCATGATATCCATATTTGGTTTCGTAACAGGTCGAGTTCAAGTCGGATAAATTATTATGGGTTGGGGCAGCCCGGACAGGTCGACCTAATGGGTATGCCATATGCAATTTATATGAAAAATATTAGATATATTCGTTAAGTTGATTATAAGATCAAGAAACAAAACTATATTATGATAAGTGTAGTTAAATTATTGGAGAAATTGAGGTTTTCACCAATTTACAACTTTGTTATAGCTAAAATATTATGTAATAAAATGAAAATCCTAATTAATTTAACTAAGATCACATGTAATTTAGGCAAGAACGGGTCGAGAATGGGCGGGTCAGTACAGGTCGGGTCGATGAGAATACTCATTCCCGCCCCACCTCACATACAAGACGGGTCGGACCCGTCCGAGAACATGTCAAACAAAGTCGGGTAAAACAGGTCAGGTCGAAAATGTCATTCCTAAATTGAAATGAATCATAATTAAGCAGAGAGATTATGAGAACGATGGATGGATACCTGAAAGAAGGAGGATTGGAAGGCCACTGAGGTGCGTACTTAGGAAGAGGATGACAATGGAGCCTCAAGTAATCCCTCCAATTATGCACTTTCTCCTTCTTCACATTAAAGCTCGTCGACAGCCTCATCGTCTTCGCCGGGTCGTCGGAGTAGAGCTTCATCTTCTCCTCCGCCGGCAGCTCGAAGAACTCCGCCGCCACCCTCAGCATCTCCTCCGCCGCACCCGACCCAACCCCATGGTTAATCACCTGATGACCACCGATGACACCATGCACCCAAAGCAACAATTGTCAATCATAAAGTCAATTGGTCGCAACAATTCGAATTGTTGAGCAAAACTCATATCCTAAGCACTTTTTCATTCATGTCTGTCACTGCTAGTGCTTAAAACAATGATTAATATTGGGGGTCGCGAAGATTCGCACAGCACACGTGACCTCATGAATGACAAACCAACTCTGATACTGTGTTAAAAAGTTGTTGTCCACTACTAAGTCGGATGATTGAAAGAAAACTAATTATATGTATGGATCTTAACTACTTCCTTATCGATTAGTGAAGGGTACGTACCTGGAAGATGCCGAAGTTGGTGCAGGCGTCACCGACCAGAGACACGAGCCGGGACCTGTCGACGGCGGCGGAGAGGTCGATGACGGGAATGTCGAGGCCGTCGACGACGACCTCGGAGAGGCGGGGGCGGTCGGATTCGGGCCGGACGTAGCTCGGCGGGAGGGTGGAGAAGGGGACACCTGATGAGGTTAGTAGTTTTATGTCCATAGCTATAGCTCCGGCAACGAAGGAAAGTCGAGAGATGGAGAGCTAGGGAGGGGGAGGGAGGAGTAGTGTGGCTGGGGGAAGAGATGAGAAGGCATGTGCTTATTTTATAAGGCCACAATTAGTGATTTGAAATGGATGATATCTCGTTTGTGAATTTTAAAAGTTTAGGTACTATAATAGTAAAAAAAATTATAAATTTATTCCAACTTAATTTTACCATAACAAAATTTATGGATCTATTTGTAAAAAGATTAAGTGTAGGTCCTAGATAGTAAAAAAAAAAGATAGTGAACTGAAAGTCGCGAAATCTAATTCGGAAACAGACTTTTTTAAAAAAATGAGCACCAGTATCTTTTTTTTTACTATATAGGACCTACACTTAAAAATTTAGTGGTTCACGGTTAATTCAGAAGCTAATGTTGTGATTACTACGTATATGTGTTAGTATGACGATTTTTGTTACAGATAGTGAACTGAAAGTCACGAAATCTAATTCGAAAACTTTAGCGTGGGTTGCTAACAATGACCTCGTACTTTTTTTTTTTTAACCAAAGATAGCTTGTATTACCAAGAGAAAGATAGATCGAACGTTTACAACTCCGAACGGAGCCAAGCGCAAAAATCAAAACCAAGTACAGCACTAGCCGACAAATCTAGGGCCTTCCTTGCCACCAAATGGGCAACCCTATTGTTCTGCCTACCCACAAACTGCACTCTAAACTCCGGGAACATATGCCGAAAAGCCCTGACTTCCTGAAGGATTGCTCCACCCTTGGCGTCCCGCACCTCCAGCGCGTTCACCTTATCAATTATAGCTTTAGCATCCCCCAAAAACAGCATTGATCCCCAGCCCCTCATAATGCACCAGTACATAGCCTCCCGAAGAGCAATTAATTCCACCACCGCTGGCTCAAACGCTCCATCCAAACGTTCCCCTTTCGCCAACACGACGGCTCCCGTTGCATCCCGGATAGCTATCCCCACTGCAGCATGCGACTGACCACAAACCGCACCATCAAAAGAACACGACAGCACCCCCACGATTCCAGCCAACCCCCCCATCCCCCCCTGCACTGGCGGAACAGCAAGCCCTCCAACCCCCTCCCTTACAAGCACCCTCTCCCACTCCTGAATTTGATGCAGAAGCTGCTGCCTGAGAACGGCTCTATGGACCTGCTTAAGCTCGAAAACCACCCAATTACGCGCCTTCCAAATGCGCCACAAAACCGCCACCACTCGACACATCATGGCCGCCGATGTTACCCGCTCCAAGACCCGCCGAAGGAAAACCACAAAGTTAGCACCATCCAGACCATCCGTCAGCCCCAGGACCCCACCGCATTCCCATAACTCCTTCGCCACCGGACAAAGAAAGAAAAGATGCTCCAAAGACTCCAGCTCCGCCCAGCAAACCGGGCAACGCCCCAGGACATCAACCTCCTTTTCGAGTAAAGCCTCCGTAGTGGGCAGAATACGACTGAAAATCTGCCAAAGAAAGAATTTCAGCTTTGGTTGCACCTGCAACGACCAAACAGTCTTCCACAGCTTTAAATCCATCCAGCTAACATCCTCCTTCCATTTAGCCCACCGGCGCCTCCGACGGAATGCTAGATGATATCCCGACTTGACCGTGTAAACACCCGACGAATCCTCCACCCAAATAAGCTTGTCCTTCACCTCCAAGCGGGGCAACGGAATAGCCTTAATCCGTCTGACCCATTGAGGAGGGAAGCAGGTAACCAGGCAATCCTCACACCATTTCCCCTCCCCTGGGCAGATCAAAGCCGAAACCTTATCATGACACATGACAGGCGCCATAGGCAAGAGAGGAGGAGCCTCCTGCTCCGCCCCCGGCACCCACAGTGCAGATCCAATCTCCACATCCTCCCCCGTACCCATTTGCCATTGCAGACCCTGTTTAAGCAAATCACAACCATGCAGCACACTCCGCCATCCCCAGGATGGGCGAGACCGAGGGCCCGCCGTTAGGAGAGACCCATCTGGGAAATATTTCGCCTTATACATCCTTGCTAGCAGAGAGCCCGGCTCCTCTAAGATCCGCCATCCTACCTTTGCCAACAAGGCTTGATTAAACTCCTCAAACCGTCTGAACCCCAAACCGCCCTCATGTTTGCTTCTGCACAGTCGTCTCCAAGACATCCAATGTATCCTCGGCGACCCATCCTTTGTCCCCCACCAAAACCTTGCCATCAAGCGATCAAGCCGACGACACAAAGTTTTCGGCAATAGGAAACAGGACATAACATGCACCGGAAGAGCCGCTGCCACCGACTTCAGCAAGGTTTCCTTTGCCGCCCACGATAGGTGACGTTGTTTCCACCCTTGTAACCTGGCGAGAAGGACCTCCTCAACGAACCTGAATGTTTCCGCCTTGGACCTTGCTACTAGAGTCGGCAAACCAAGGTACTTATCCTGGACGCCAACCGCACCCACACCCAACCGCGCAGCCATCAGGGCACAATCAGGACCCAAAATGTTCCTACTAAAGCAAACGGCTGACTTAGCCAAATTCACCCTCTGCCCACTTAATGTCTCATACTCCCGCAGCACCGCCAGAAGCGCGTCACACTCTCGCAAGGATCCACGGAGAAACAGATAGGAGTCATCCGCAAAGAATAAATGCGACACGGCCGGAGCTCTAGGGCTCACCCGCACCCCCGCAAGCCTTCCTTCCGAAATCGCCTTATTGATCAAAGCAGAGAAGCCTTCCGTACAAAGTACGAACAGTAAAGGTGACAAGGGATCCCCCTGCCTCAACCCACGTGATGATCGAAAGAAACCCGAGGGGGCACCATTCATCATCACCGAGAAAGAAGCCGACGAGAGGCACTCACGAATCCACCCTATCCAAACCGATTCGCGTCAAAATAAACGAAACCGATTCGCGTCGTCACAAAAAAATCAAAAAGTCGGGGTGTTACAAGTTGCTAACTAGCTAGATGTTGGATGGAAGACTTGACTACGTAAAAGCTTATCATCACGATGTTGTTGTGGTCATTCAAAAACATCAAGCATCCACATCCACAAAACCTAACTCCAAGATAAACTTGTATGCCGTCACTCATGGAAGAAATGCTGCCATTGGAAAATATGTGCAATTCTGACGAATGACAACCTTACGTGCGCTATGGGCATGAATGACATGAGAAAAATTTTGCTAACAGAAACAAAATTAGACTATAAATATATCGATTATTATTGGGGCGGAACATTTTGCTTTCTGTGTTGTCTCTGTCTTTGGTTCAAGTTTCCACTAATAAAGCAAATCGGTAGTGACTTGATGCCTATAGCTCTTCTATAGGATAAATTGCAAAGTTTGTCACTGAAAGTGCTAAAATATTCACGTTTGGTCACTAAAAGAATTTTATTCCATTCATGGTCACTAAAAGTGGTTAACGTTTCACGATTGGTCACTCTCCGTTAGTTTTCATTAACGCCGTTAGTGGTTTGCTGACGTGGCAACTAGAAATGATGATTCATCCAATTTTGATCTGCCACATCATAAAACCGGATATGCCACGTCAGTTTTACCAGCCTTGTTAGATTACCCAACCAATGACCCAACCCTCCTTATTGACCCGCCCAACCTAAAACTAAATTGGCCCAAATGAAAACCCTATTTTAATCCACCTTCTTAGTCCCTTCTTCTCGGCCGCCATCAACCTCTAATCCCCACCGTCGCCATCAACCATCCAAAGGGATTCAACAACACCATCGTCAACCCATCTCTGCCAGGCCTTCAATAGTAGCTGTGATTGTCGATGCTTCTGGTGACCAGCTCTTCCTCAAAGTCGATCGCCCTTGCCTCCTCTCATCTTTACTCCCAAACCCAGAACACGGTGAAACCCCAAAACTGAGGCACTCCCAAACACGGCGACGTTGCTGCTTCTATTCGGGAACACAGATCGTCAACGAACAAATCGAAGATGGAATCAGCATTTTTGGTTGCCACGTCAGCAAACCACTAACGGTGTTAATGGAAACTAACGGAGAGTGACCAATCGTGAAACGTTAACCACTTTCAGTGACCATGAATGGAATAAGATTCTTTTAGTGACCAAACGTGAATATTTTAACACTTTCAGTGACCAACCTTGCAATTTACCCCTCTTTGATAATTTATGAGTTTCTGTCTTTGTACAAGTCAACCGGCTACAATACCATTCAAACTACAAGCCCAATACCTTCGTAACCAAAAGGAATCTCAAAGCCCACAACCATTCAAACTACAAACAGAACGGTACCCAACACCACAATAGCCCCAGCTACTAAACTGAGAAGCAGCCTACAGCATTTCACCTTTTCCGCATAGGAAACGGAATCCTTTTCCATCAAATTACAGGCTCGAAAACCATCTTATACATTCAAACTTCATGTAATGTTAGAATACCTGAAATCATGAACTCGAATCATATCTGGGTAATCCCAACGATTTCACGAATGCATCGCAATTTTCTTTTGCAAACAAGATATCGTATTACGACTCTGCATAAATTCTTGGGAACTGACCTGCAAAATACATAGTTCTTGTAGTTCATCTATTTTACATTACAGCAGTAGTGACAGATATGAAAACAACATCTGACATTGGTATTTTCGATCATCGAATCAATGATATGAGATGGAGTCCCCATAATCAATCACTCTTGAGCCACAGCCACAACTTGCTTCCCGAATAAGAACCTACAGACACTGAGCTAGATTCCAGCAAACAGAAATGCTAAACATCAGTAAGATCATGCCTTCCAATCGCGCGGCTGAAACATCGATGGCTCGAGTGACTATCCAGAAACCTGTCACAGCAGCAAGAGGCCCCTAACGATACTCGATTCAATGCTTAAGACAACTACAGCGATGGTATATACCCCACTTAACTCCAGATTCTAGTAGTACCAAATACCAATGCAACCATCACCATCCATTCATGATCGACAGAACACTCTCAAACTTTCAGGAGCTGCAACTACAGCTATGGTATATACCCCTCTTAACTCCAGACTCTAGTAGAGTACCAAATACCAATGCAACAACCACCACCCATTTCACGATCAACAGAACACGCTCAAACTTTCAGGAGCTGCATTTTGTTAGCAAATGCAACAGCGATCCAATCGGGCTGCGCGGAAGACCACTGCAGCTGGTTAATCTCCGAGCCAGCAGAGTACATCGACATGGGATCGATCCCATTCGGTCCAGCCACAGTCGGCAGCTCCCAAATGAGAGCCAGCGAGTCATCCCCACCGGAGCAAATGTGCTTACTGCTCTGCGGAGCCCAAGCAATGGCATTCACACACCCCTGGTGCCTCTCCAATTCAGCAACCGGCATGGTCGGCGAGCGAATATCAAGTATCACAACCTTGTTACTATCCATCAGAATCGTGGCCATGTACCTAAGATCCTGTTTGTTCCAAGCTAGCCTAAGCAGAGGTGTATCAGGCTGCGGGTTCTCATAGATAATGGTGGAATGCTCTTTATCCCTCAAATCGAAAATCCTTACCGACCCATCAGCGGAAACCGAAGAAAACACCCTGGCTTCCCCCCAAGCAATGTCGTACACCTCCTTATCGTGCGCAATCAGCTGCGTCTCCACTACCGATTTCTCGATGTCCCAAATCGTGCAGGTGGTGTCGATTGATGAGGTGCCAATTCGTTTTGGCTCGATCTCGTTCCAATCGAAGGAGGTGAGTGGAGCGCAGAACTCGCTGGTCTTGCTGTTGTTGAGGACGGAGATGGGCTCGACGGAGCCGCCGCCGTCGTCGCGGAGGTCCCAGAGGCGGAGGTAATCGCCGGAGGAGGCGAGGATGTCGCCGCCGGAGGAGGAGGGAGGGGAGGGGTGGAACATGAGCTTGGTGGGCGGGTAAGGGTGGTCGAAGGAGAGGGTAGGGTTTGGGGTTATGGAGAGGGAATCCGGGTCGAAGGAGAGGATGTCGACCCGGTTCGTGTAGTCCTCGATGAAGCTGCCGGCGGCGATTCGGTGGCGGTGGGTTGGGGAGAAGGCCAGGGAGTAGAGTGGGTATGGGGAATTGTAGGTGGCGGAGGTTTCCGATGTGAGGTTGGATTCTTGGCCCGAGTTCTCCATTGCTGTAGGGGGATTTCGATGGCGGTTGATACAAAGGTTGAAGGTGGGAGATTGGGGAAGAAGAAGAAGAAGGAAATGGGAGTGGGGGAAGGGGAGACTGGTGACTTGGCTTGGCTGGTAGAGAGAGAGAGAGAATTGAAGGAGTCGACGGAGAACGGGAGAAGGAAGAAGGAAGGAAGGATTTTCTCTACTTTTCTATCTTCCAGGTAGGTAGCACGCGTGGGCACGAGGGGTGACAATTGGGGACGACGACGACTCCGAGTTTTTTTTTTCTTTTTTTTTTTTTTGGGTACGGACAATTTTTTTGGGCTGTTTCAGTTTGGGCTCTGAAGAGAGACTGGCCCGGTGGGCTTCTGGTTTCCGTGTTTTGGGCTCGTCAGTAATTGTTATTAATATTTTTTCTTTTTTTTTTTGGTAGAAAGGACGACGCAAAGGCGTCTAACTCATATTAATAACACGTTCATGGGATATACCCATTACATCATGGCGAAGCCACCTAACTAAATCAGAATCTCTAACATTGAGATTGTGTGTACCAAAACTAAAATCATGGCCGAGATTCGCCAAGTAATCAGCTGCAAAATTGGCCTCTCTGTACACGTGATCCACTGTAACATCCCATTCAAGACTGAGAAGCTGGTTGAACTGCTGTGCAATACTGCCATGTCTATGCTCCTGTTTGTCCCTGTTCCTGATGACATCGATGGCTGTGGTAGAGTCCATCTTCAGATTCACCTTTCGATAGCCCTTCTTCCACGCAATTTTCAAACCCTCAACCGCTCCCTTGAGTTCAGCTGCTGTTATGGAGCATCTCCCAAGGTTGCAAGTGAAAGCTTCCATGCAGTTACCCAAGTGATCACGAAGCAGTCCTCCTGCTGCTGCAGCACCTGTTTGTGGCATAACCGAGCCATCAGTATGCAGCTGGATCCAACCTTCTGCTGGTGGTTCCCATCCAATAGATGTGCAAACAGGGTTCTTTCTTGTGGTTGTCGTCTTCTGAACGTCCTCCTTTGTTTGGCAGACAATCCGGAACCAGGCTTTAATTCTCAGTAAAAGTCCTTCTTTGGAGAAGGCTTTCCCATCAATTGTTTCCTCATTTCTTTGCTTCCATAAGTGCCAGCAGACAATTCCAAAGTCAACTCCTGTATCCTCGTTTTGCAGGTTAGCAAGCAGCCAGTCATGGAACTGAAGGCTTCCACTTCTTTCTGCAATTTTGTCATTCATTCTTTCCCAGACAGCCTTGGCTTTCTTGCAATTCCGAATGATGTGTTCAATAGTTTCTTCAGGCTCCTGGCAGTGTTGGCATGAGCTGTCCTGTGTGAGCTTCCTTCTGGCCCTCTCCTTGTTGGTGTAGAGTCTGTCGTGGAAGACAAGCCAGAAGAAGTGCTTTACTCTATTAGGCCCCTTCCATCTCCAGAGTTTCTTCCATTTGGTGCTTGGTTCTGATTCCTGGTCATCAGCAACCAGTCCATAGGCAGACTTCAACCTGAATCGTCCATCCTTCTCCAGTCCCCAGATTGTCTTGTCTTCACCCAGGCTTGGATTGGGGGCCTCCATTCCTGCAATAGAAACCAGAATGTCATTAGGTAGGACCTGTTTAAGTCTTCCCCAATCCCACTCACCTTCCTCTGTAGTCCATTCAGCAACTGATGAGTTCTTTTCTTCCTCTGAGAGGTCAGTAAGGCAGAAGTCTTCCAGGTAGACCCCATTGTCCAGCCATGGCTGACACCAGAAACTTGTTGATTTGCCGTTCCTAATGCTCCAGCATGTAGCTTCCTTCATCAGCCTCATGCCTTGGACAATGGCCTTCCAGAGGCTAGAATGGTTGCTCTTCTTCATTTCTTTGATCTCCCCATTCTGCTGCTTAAAATACTTCCCCTGCAGGACTTGAACCCACAAATCAGACTCCTTGTTCAGAATATTCCATCCCAGTTTAATCATGAATGCCATGTTCATGGCCCTAGCAGACTTTAAACCCAATCCCCCTTGATCTTTAGGCTTACAAACATTTTCCCAGGAAACCAGGTGGGATTTTTTCTTTCCATTCAAGGATCCCCAAACAAACCCTCTAACTTTCCTATCTATTGTATCACACACAGAGAGAGGTAGAGGAGTGGTTTGCATGGCATAAGTAGGAAGGGCATTCAGGACAGCCATGGCAAGAGTCACCCTGCCTGCAAGGGACAGGTTTTTGGCTTTCCAGGTGGACAGTTTCTGGTCAATCCTATCAATAATATATTTATATGTATTAATGGTAAGACGACCATGTAAGACTGGGACACCTAGATATCTACCCAGGTCACTAGTGGCTTGGATTCCAAGTCTGCTACAAATTTCCTTCCTATTCTGGTTGTTCACATTCTTAGAGAAAAGAACTCTTGATTTATCCTTGCTGACCATCTCTCCTGAAGCAAGACAGAAACGACTTAAGCAATCTAAGATGGTATCAGCATTCTTCGGGTTGGCCTCAGCAAAAAGCACGAGGTCATCCGCGAAGAACAGATGGGAGAGGGCTGGTCCTCCAGGGGAGAGCCTGCAAGGATTCCAGTTTCCCTTGTTCACTTCACTCAAAATGCAGTGGCTAAGCCTTTCCATACAAAGAGTAAAGAGATAAGGGGAGAGGGGACATCCCTGTCTGAGTCCACGCGATGGTTTGAAGCTTTCAGTTTCACTCCCATTCCACAGGACTTGGAAGCTGGTGGTAGTGACACATTGCATGACCATCGTGATGAAACCAGTAGGGAGTTTAGCAGCTTTCAAAGTTTCTTCCAGGAAGTCCCATTCCAATCTATCATATGCTTTGGCTAGGTCAATCTTGAGGAGCATAGATCCTTTCTTTCCACTTTTCCTAGCCATGGAATGGACTGTTTCCTGCAGAATGATGATGTTATCAGTTATGTGTCTATTAGGAATGAAACTAGACTGGTTTTTCTTGACCAAGAGAGGCATGAGGGGTTTCAGCTTATTTGCCAGAATCTTAGCAACCACCTTATAGCTCACATTACAAAGACTGATAGGCCTAAACTGGTTCATAGAAGAGGGGCTATCAGTTTTGGGAATTAAAGCCAGGAGGGTTTCATTCATGGATTGGATTCTACCAGGGTTGTTGAAACAGGACAAAATGAAGAGAGAGAAGTCTTCCCCAATGGAGTTCCAACATTTCTGGTAAAAGATGGCCTGGAATCCATCTTTTCCAGGGGCCTTGAGACCATTCATGTCCATAATCACAGTTCTGATCATATCCAGGTTAGGTTTATCTGCTAGACTACCAAGCAAAACATCCCTAATCTCAGGAAAATCAGCAGGCACACAATGGACATCTCTATCAAGACTAGAGGTGAAAAGGTTGAAGAAATACTCCCTGGCCAAATTCTGGAGGGTCTCTTCATCATCAATCCATTGTCCTTGATCATCCTTCAAATAGGTGATCTTGTTCCTTTTCCTTCTGCTGAGAGTACTGTTATGGAAATAGCGGGTATTCATGTCTCCTCTGACAACCCAATTTGTTCTGGATTTTTGGATCCACAACAGTTCTTCTTGCCAGAGCGTTCTTTCCAATTCTTCTCTTGTGCTTTGTTCTTTTTCCAGTGAGCTGGTAGTTGGTCTTCTGCCATTAAGAGTTTCCAGTGCTTTGAGTTCATTAAGCAGCTGTCTCTTCCTCTTGAATATGTTGCCATACACATCTTCATTCCATTTCTTTAGCTCCTGCTGGAACTTCTGCAAGGAGTAGGGGAACTCACAGCCAGTAGTCCATTAATATTTTTTCTTACATAGTGTTTCAATAGCATGATTTGTGCTATACAACTAATGCCGTCAAAATTGTGATTCTACTTAGAAAGTGGTTGGGTGATCTAGAAGCGTAAAATCGTAAGATTTTAAGTTTTAAAGGGTAGATTTTGACTACATTTTTAAGGGAAAATCACGATTCTACATAGAAGCGTTTTGGTGACCTTAAAAAGTAATAGTATAAGCTTTTAAGTTTTAAAGCGCGGTTTTAACTGCATTGACTACAACCGAATTACAAGAGGTTAAGTAGTATTAGGTACGTCGGTATTGTGCAATATTTTATTTTGTTAATAATGTACCATTTCATTAAAAATAAAACACAATTGTTAAAAAAAAATTATATAATCTAATGAGAATAATATTATCATAAAATATAATTACGCGAACCTGTCAAAATCTCTATTACAGTTTCACAAACAATGCTAATAGGCAGTATTGTAAATGAAAGAAAGAGTAGTAAGAAAGATTATTGATAACATTTTCATTTTGTTTTACCTAAGGCTAAAATGTATAAGAAAAACACTTATGGGAAGAAGTTTAATTTGTAGATTTAGATTCTTTATATCACATGGAAATATAATTTTCAGGAGTTAATTCATTAAATGTGTTACCATTTGTTCCCACTGATCCTTTATTATATAAACCAAAGCTAGGGGAGGGCTATAGCTCATCACCAATAATCTTTTCACAACTACTAGTGCAAAGAGCTCATCAAAAAACCTCTAGTAATTTCAGCAAAAAACCTTCAAAAAAATATACATTCTTAAGACATGGAGTATACATCAAAGAAGTTGGTTTTCCTCGTCGTTCTCTTGGTTTTCACAGAGGGTACGTTTTACTTTTCAAGTAGAACTAGAAAGCAAATAATTAAATCGAAACACAATACTCATTCGCACATCAAACGACCCCGCCGGTGTGTTTGTCGTATGGAGATGTTCATCTGTCGCTAAGTATTGTTAAATTAGAGTTTTTCGTGGTCGCGGATTTGAGTCTTGATGATGATTTTTCCATATCCTCCATTGGTTGCGTGCAGGCATGACGAACATTGGAGCTGAAGAAGGCAGCAAAGCGGGCATCCAGCTGGTGAATCCGCCTGTATGCAAAACTCCATGCCAAGCTCCAAGGTGCCACTGCTACTTCGGCGGTTGCATTTGCGGTCGTGGTCCTCCGCCGCCGACGCCTTCCCGATTGCTTGGCGCCGCCGCTGATAAGCACCTCGTATGATAAAAAAAAGCAAAGGAAGGAAAAAAAGTTGTTCCGATGTTGATTTTGTTGTTTAGTTTGTTTTACAGTTATAGATTATAGTAATAAGGATCAATATGTAGCGATCTATTCGCACAGAGTTCCATAACATAGTAGAACAGTATACAACATGATGATTGGGGAGACCAACCTCTATTTATGTGTCGGCGTTCTTAATTCAATATAGTTGCTGTCTGTTGGTTGATGAAGCTTGAAGCAAGTTAATAGGGTAAGAGATTAAAAGGATTAATTATTCTTTTTTCAATAATTTGAATTATTAATTGGTATCAAGTGATTAGTTCGCCAACATGGTATTAGAGTCTAGAACCGAAAGTTCGCATGCAACTCTAAACCTGAACCAAGAGTTTTCATCAAATTAATGAATATAATCGCTGAATCAACACCTCCCGCTATCTCTGATGAGTCACCACTTCTAAATCTCCTTTTAGCGAGACATCTGGGAGTTGTCGATTGCACACCGGGAGCAACACTTCTCTCTAGCACTATTCATCTTTCGTAATATTCTCACATTTTCTAATCAAGATATTGTCCGATTTAGGTCTATCCCACACAATATTGCTTTTTGGACATATCATGATGACTTCCTGTGAGGTTCTATTTATCTTTGCACTAATGAAAGAGTGACCTCCCGGGAGGTCAACTTCATACAGTTTCACAATAAGCACCTTTAACTTCTGAATTCTTATAAAAATTCATTTGCTTCCCTTCAAAACTCATACGGTTATTTAAAGTTGAATGTTCCTTGTGAGTTATAGATCTCTCCCATATTTGGTCCTTGTTGAATTTGGCTAAAGTTTCACAAGGTATAATTATTAGGAAAACTATTGATCCTTATCTTTATGGTGAATTATGATCAACGACAATTGTACCCCTTTTTGAGCACATCATGATGACTTCATGTGAGGTCACCCATCTTTGTACTAATTAATGAAAGGGTGACCTACTGGAAGGCCAACTTCATACAGTTCCACAATAAGCATTTTTAACTTCCGAATTCTTATAAGAACTCATTTGTTTCTCTTTAAAACGCATAGTGTCATTTAAAGTTAAATGTTCTTTATGAAATTATAAATCTCTCACGTACTTGGTCCTTATGGAATATAATTTGGTTAAATTTTCACAAGGTATAATTATTAGGAAAACTATTGATCATTATCTTTACGGTGAATTATGATCAAGGCCAATTGTACCGTTTTTCTTATTTTCATCTACACACAAAAAAAAATTAATAAAATTAGGCTTAGTAGATAATTTTACTTCTTATTGCCCTTTTCTATTGATACAATTCTCCATATTTTTCTATTATAAAAAACTCCATATTTCCTTCTTCTTTCTTAATCCAAAAAGGGTTGATTTTTTTCTCATGGAACCAAGGTTGTTAAACCCCTATCGAACCCCCCGGTTGGACCCGGTTCGACCCGATTCGGGCTTCAAAACGGCCTCCAGAAACCCCCCGGTCTGACCACTACACAAGGAGAAGAAGAGAGGCAAAAGAGAGAAAAAGGAACGAAGGAAGGGAAATGGTAGGTGGATCATGGAGGTTAGATAGATTTATTTTGTTGAAAATAAGTTTTTAATAGATATATGTAAGATAAAATTTATTTCACTCATTAAATTTTAATTACTACTTTATTTGTATATATATTTAGAAAATGTCTAAAACGGCTCAAACCGGCCGGACCCCAATCAGACCACTAAACCTCAAACCCCTTGCTTGACCGACTCAATAACTTAAACCGGTTTGACAACCTTGCATGGAACGTCTTAATAGTAGCAGAAAAGAACATTCTTAGCATTTCATTTCTTATCGGAAAATAGTCTGAATACATAGTAGCAAAAAAGAATATACATTGGTAGCATTTCATTTCTTGCCCAACATATTCAAAAAAAAAAAAAACAATTATGGGAATGAGCTTTAAATTGAGATTAGATTTCTTATGGCACATGGAAATACAATAATTATTTCTTTATGGGTCAAACAACAAATAATTATTTTAATTCCTATAGATTTTCTTAAAGAATATTCTTTTGACCAAATAAATACATTCTCTATAGTTTATCACCACGCTCCCCCTATTATATAAACCAACCTTTGGAGAGAACCATAGCCCTCATCAACAAACAAATTAAAAAAAATCATATACCGAAACAACAATCTTTTCAGGATCATGGAATACGCTTCGATGAAGTTGGTTTTCTTGGTCGCGCTCTTGGTTTTCACCGCTGGTGGTATGTTTTATATTTCAAATAAACGATCATTTAAGATCGTACAATATACTTTATTCACGTCAACCCGACTAATGCGTATGCAATTCGCATTTTTTAGGTGTTACGAAAATTGGAGCAGAAGAAGAAGGTAACGATAACGGCGTCGTCGGCATCGGGGCGGAATTGAAGAAAGTGATTCCGTGCGCCAGATTCAAGGCGTGTAGTTGCACGGGCAAACTTTGCGTTTGCACGCTGCGCAAAAAAGCTCAGGTGTCTACCCAATCAGGCGGCGGCGTAGAAGGTGAAAACGGCGTCGTAGGGGCTCCGGCGGCTGCATACCAGGTTAAATGCGGGCAACTGAAGACGTGCAGTTGTATTTTCCGACTTTGCTTCTGCACGGTGCGTGGCTAGCCGTCGCGATCAGCGGCTAATATGAAAATTGCAGCTTAATTCGTTTGATGATGAGAAAATTCCGTTGTTTAGTTGGCTATAGCTAGCATTACAGAGATTAATAAAAGAGATTACGTAGAAGTTCACAGCTTGTTAGAGTTACAGAGCGTGAAGAAAAACTTAACTATCATCCAAAGAATGAACAAAAAAATTTATTTACAAACTCAAGGAAAATGACTTTTCAAAAAAATCGCTAGAAATCTGTGATGGTACCCCTTTCAGTCTGCCAAAAATGGACTCAGGAAAAATAATTTCAAATCAGTGTTTAATTGACTTAATCATCGTCGAAAACTAGACTCAGAGTAAATCCGTGATATGTAGCCTTCAAAATCCAAGCAAAATAGTCCTTCGAAATTAATCTCTCGAAATCTGTGATAGTACCACTTCAAAATCTGTTATAAAATAGTTAATAGGCTTTTGGACAATTAGCTATATTGGTATTGACCGGGAGTACCACGTCATCAATCCCCACGTGGTACTCCCAGTATAGCCATATAGGTAATAATTTCTCTAAAATATGAGTTTGAAAGCCGTTGATGCTCCTTCATTTCCATTCCATATTAATAATATCAATTTGTAGAAGTTATTAGGATACCATGTTTTATAATAATCCATTTTTTGCCTCTATAAAATAAGAATTTTTTATGGAAACCTGCTAATCTTATTAATCAGCTACCAAAGTTAATTACATTGTCCAGTTGCAGCGGATCAATAAGAAAAATTGAAGGCATGTCAACCCACACTTCACTCGAATCCCAATTTGTATTACCTCTAACAAATAAGGATGTTATGACGAGATCGAGAGAATATTTAAATTTTAAGTGGTAGAAAAACTGAGTTTAAGGAAAATACAATCGCATTATATGGCAACTTTAAATTTTGGAAATCTTCTTAATAATTTCTAAGATTTTATATTTTTATTACACATAGGAAAGTAATAATTATTATTCTTAATAAATCCTTTCTAATATTCTTTCCCCAAATAAACATATGTGGATATACCTTAACACTAGGATCCACTATTATATAAACCAAGCTTTCACAATTATAACAGCACAGAGCTCAATCTTATCCACACAAACAATCAAAAAATCCAAAAAAAAAAAATATGGAATACGCCTCGAGGAAGTTGGTTTTCGTTGTTGCTCTCCTGATTTTCGCTGCCGGTACGTGTGTTATTTTGAAATTAAGAGTAAGGTCTATATAACTAAATAGAACATATTATGCTTCAAATGAATCGGAACATAATACTCGTTCATGTCAAACAACCATACTTTATTCACAATCTGTAATCTCTATCTGCCAAGCAAATAATTAATTAAGTTCATCGTCGGAATATATATATTAATTTATCTGGTTAATTTGCTGGTTTGAATTTAGGTATTACGAACATTGGAGCAGAAGAAGGCACCGGCGGCAACAACGACGTCGTCGACATCGAGGTGCCGACATGCAAGCTTACATGCCTACATCCGTGTCATTGTCAAAAAGAACGCTGCGTTTGCAACGGTGGCCCGCTGCCGCGTCGGGCAGCTTCCCGATCGTCATTTGTCGCCGCCGATCAACACCTCATCTGAAAGCTATAGTTTGGTTTGATGACATCATTCCGGTGTTTGGTTTCTTCGTTATATAAAGATTCGGAATTAAAAAAAAAAGATTCGGAATAAATTGGGAATGTATTTGGTCTATTGCTAAAGAGATTACGTAGTAGTACAAATTCTGTGTAGATATGAAAAAATGCTATTCGAAAATAAAATCAAATGAGTGATGAAGTTCTGATGGACTAATTGGTACGACATATATGGATTGGAGAGTTATATCCTGAATAATTTTAAAAATGGATGTGTTTTAAAATCCCTCACCCCAATCTAGGGCTGGAAAATCGCGGTTACGGTAATAGAATGTGGTGGTTATCGGTTAACTGACAATTGTAAAATTGAAGAAATAGAACTGTTGCGATTATGGATTTGGGTCATCTTTTGATATTCGGTATAACCGTAAATTAATTCGCAAAATAAAACAAAAAACAAAAATAACTGCAAAATTAAACAATCTCAAACCCCAACGAACACAGTCCCACTTTGGTAACACAAACCAAAAAGACGAATGAATTATTAATTGATTGAACGCGGTTAATGGTATCAGAACCGAAAACCGTAATATTTGATTCTCGTATAACCTCAAACCACAAAAATATTCGTTATGGTTGTTGAAATGACGTCAAGTCGAATTTGAAGGTACCCTACCAATTTGGTTCTGTTAACCGAAATCGAACCGAAATCCAGCCGCACCGTTCAGATTAGGCCCATACTCGGAAAGTAGTTGTGGTAAGCAGCCCATCCCCGGTTAAGCAGATATGACCAGCCCATCCACGGCCCATCTCCCGGCCCGACCACGACCATCAGATCAGACGAATCGTTGACCCGTTTCCCGGGAAAAAGAGCCAAGTTAGCCGCTTGTTTAAGTTAGAGCTTGGCTGCCATTCGCCGAAGAACATCCACGTCACCGCCGCCGCCTGCTCCGCCGCTACAGGCCCAACAACATCAACATCCCTGACTTCTTCCTAACAACTCTCTCCATCCTCTTCTCTTCTTCTTTTTCCTCTGCCTCTCTCAAACCCTATTTCCCGAAAATCCCCTTCCTCGCCTCCAGCCGCATCCGCCGCTTCCTCCAAATCCCATCCATGTCTGTCTCAAACCCAAACAACCGGCGCCGTTTCGCTAACCCTGATTCCCTCTCCGATTGGCTGAAGCCCCGATTGCCCTCCGATTCCTTCGCCTCCTGGGGGGTCAAGCCGGGTACGAAGAATGTTCACAACCTCTGGCTCGAGATCTCCCAGGGCGAGACCTCCCTCGCCGATTCTACCCCTCCGATTCGCACCGTCAACGTCGTCACCGTGAAAATTATCGGGAAGAACAACCGGGTCCTCATCGAATCGCATCAGGAGCTTTCCGACGGGACGGTGAGGAGCCGGCACCGGCCCTTGTCGGAGAAGATGAAGCCCGACGAGAGCCCTGATTCTGCCGTCCTGAGGGCGATCCGAGAGGAGCTCGGGTCGATTGCCGGTGGGGAAGTGCGGATTGTGCCGGGTTCGTACAGGGAGAAGGTGGAGGAGAGGTGTTCGGCTTCGTACCCTAGTTTGCCGGCGAGATATGTGTTGTACTCGGTGGACGCGATTGTGGACGGGCTGCCGGACGACGATTTTGTGACAGAGGAAGGGGAGGAGTATGGGGATTCGGAGGATAAGAAGGTTGCCGATCAAGCTGTGACTGTTAGGAAGCATTTCTGGAAATGGGTTAGTCCTGATTCCGTTGAGTTGTGAATCATTTGTTGGGGGCGATTGGGATTTGGGAGATAGGGTAATCTCCATCAGTCTGTCCCGCCATGTTTGTTATTGTTAGACAGGGTGCTCTTCTTTGATGCGGGATCGCACCCATCAATATACATTGGTGTAAAAAGTTTTGGTTTTTTTTTATCTACAATAGCAAAAGTTATGGTCTTTTTGTTCTCGAGTGCATTACTCCTGCTGCCTTTGTGAAATCAAATGCCCTCTTCGTTTGAGTTCTGTTGGTTGCCGAGCTATGATTCTGTTGCAGCCCGTTTCTGATCTCGTCTTAAGATGGTTTGCAGCATTGTCACTGCAGAATCGTTGCATCATGAATAGATGGCTGACGTTGAGACTGTCAATTATTGGAATGGACTAGAGACAAATTAGAAATGCTTGTGGAGTTCTAATCTGTGTCGATGAATTATGTTGGTTTGCTAGCAGTTGGGTGACTAATCTTGCGTCAACAATCGATGTACTGAATTCTTTCCTCTCTCTCTCTAATCGGAATTTTTTGAAGCTATATTTGTCGAAAGGACAACTACTAGCTAGTCAGAATCACATGCCACCACTACTCTTGCATCCTTCAATAAATTCAGCAATGGAAGCCGACGAAGAGCCACCATCCATCAGCGCCTTCTTGATACAGTCACTAAACTTCTTCAGCCTCTCCTCCCTCGAGCAATCTCTCTCCATCAACCTCCTGACGCCTCTCTCGACTTCCTCCGCCGTCACGATTTCTCCGTTACGATAATCTATCTTGATCTCCGTGGCTATCTCCAGCTCGTGCACCAACAAGAACGCATTTAACTTCTGCTCCGCGTACATCGGCCACGTCGCCATCGGCACCCCGAACCACAGGCTCTCCAGCGTCGAGTTCCACCCGCAGTGCGACACGAACCCTCCCACCGCCTTGTGGGCCAAAATGATCGTCTGTGGGGCCCATCCCATCACCCTCCCAACCCCCGCGGTCCGATCCACAAACCCCTTCGGCAGAACTTCCCTGACGTCCTGGTAGTCCGTTGGGCCGGCCCGCGTCCCCTCCGGCCCAGGCCTGCGCAGGACCCACAGAAACCTCAGCCCACTGGCCTCCAGCCCATTGGCGATCTCTAACACTTGTTCCTCGCGGAACGCCCCCATGCTCCCGAAACAGAGGAACACCACCGACGACTCCGGTTGCCGGTCCAGCCACTCAATCGCCTCCTCCTCCGGTACTCCGCCGCCGCCGGCTAATGGAGAACATGTCATTCTCAGACAATCAATAGCAGCAGCTGTTCTTCAGTTCTCCAGGAATGCAACAGAGCTGCTGCAAACTGATGAAGATCAACGCTGGAACGTCGTCGTTCTCCACCTATTCGAAGTCGTTATTGGAAGACTTGGTCTTAGGGTCCAGAACGCACCGTTCCACTTGGTCCATAGTAAATACGTTTAAGGCCAACACGTGTATAGTTTTGGTTGGCTGAATTGATTGTTTGTTTTTCTGTTTACACTGTAGATTAGCCGTTAAACTCTGCTTTACTTTGTAAACAGCTTTTGCTGTGTATATATGAAATGGAGAAAACGAAGGCTCTCTCACTTTGAGATCCCTTCCCCAAAACCCTATTTCTCATTTCTTCTTATGGTATCAGAGCCTGGTTGCAGGTCTCTGTAGATCTCATCGTCTCTCTCTGATCAAACCCTAGCCGTTTGTGGTGAATTCTTCTCACCATGTCAGGGCAAGGACAAGGAATCGATGGTCATGTTACAGATGACACAGAGTCCCTGGCGTCAGCTCACGATGAGACTCAAAACCCAAATCAATCCCCGTCGCAACCCTCTGCGTCGGTACCCACTGGATCTGCACAGCAGATGCAAGGTTTTCCAGCTCAACCCATTGGCGTTGCCCATCCATTACCAGGATTCCCAGGTCAATCCGTTGGGCATTATGAAGACCCATATCTGAATCCATACTACTTGCCTTCACATGATGGTGGTTTAACAACGATCATATCCATGAAGTTGACTGATCAGAACTACAATCTGTGGAGTCAAGTGATGGAAGTTGCCCTTAGCACCAGGAACAAGCTCCAATTCGTTAATGGTATGATTCCTGTGCCTTCTGTTCGAGATCCAATTTACCAGTCATGGCTTAGATGTGATGGAACCGTTCGTAGCTGGATCTACAATTCACTCTCTGAGGATATAGCTAACAGTGTAGTAGCTTTCAAGGTAGCTAAAGATGTTTGGGATAGTTTAAAGGATCGGTTTAGTCAAGCGGATTATATGAGGGTGTATGAATTGAAGGAGCAGATTGCTAAGTGTGTGCAGGGTGATCTTTCTGTTACACAATATTACACAGCCCTGACCACCAAATGGCAAGAATATAAGATGTACAGGCCTATCTCTTGCTGTTCATGCCCCAACAGTCCGTTTTTCACCATCCAGAAGTATGAGGAACATGATTTCATTATCAAGTTCATGCAAGGTTTGAATGATACCTTTCAGTCTGCCAGAACTCAAGTCCTAATGAATGCACAATTGCCAAATGTCGAGTCTGTTTTCAAACAAATGGTGCAATTAGAGAGGCAGATGAAAGGTGTCAGTTCAACAAAAGGAAGAGTTGATTCAGTGGCTTTGTCAGCCACTGGCCAACATCAGGGTAGAGCCCCACCATCTGGTAAAAACCCTAGGGACTACACACCTGAGGGAAAGAAATGGTGTAGATATTGCAAAAAGGAAGGACACATTATTGCTGATTGTTACAGACTTAAGAACAAAAGGAAACAAGAAGGTGAACAACCTTTTGCTGGTGCTTGTGAGAGTGGTTTGTCTGAGTCTGGGGGGTCTTCCTCAGCTGGCAGTGAAGTCAATCTTCATAGCCTTCTCACCCCAGACCAGTTTGAGAAACTGAAGATCATGCTTACAGGATCTCCTTCACCTTCACCATCACCTCCAAGTTCACCACATCTGCCTTCTGCTGCACAAGGAAGGGTCATTGGCCAGTCACATACTCATCAAGCTTCAGCTAACTCTGTGGTCAGAACTCCTGCTCATTTCACTGCAAGTTCAAGTTCAGCAGGTAACCAATCACATTCTAATGTTATTGGCTCATTACATACATCTGAGTGGGTGCTGGACACAGGTGCTACAGATCATATTGTCTGTAGCTTTGGTTTCTTTATCAAAAGCAAACCAGTTGACAACATCTTTGTGAATCTCCCTAACAAGCAACAGGTTAAAGCAACTCATATAGGAATAGTCTCATTGCCTTGTGGATTATTCCTCACTCAAGTCTTATTTGTTCCAGCTTTTACTTACAATTTGGTTTCTGTAAGTAAGTTAACCAAAAATCATCCAGTCTCATTGGTTTTCAAATCAAATTTTTGTGTTATCCAGGACCTTATTACTCGGAGGAGGATTGGTTTAGCCCAAGTGGATAGAGGATTGTATCTGTTTTCCCAGTCAAAGAGTCAAGAGTTTAATTCCAGTAGAGTTGCTCAGCCTTTTGCAGCAGGAGTCTCCAAATTTCCCAGTCCAGATTTCAACATTTGGCATGCTAGATTAGGACATCCTTCCTTGTCTAGATTAAGAGAAGTTAAGAATCAATGTAATGAGGTTGTTTTGCCTCAATCTAAACATTGTGAGGTGTGTCATTTTGCTAAACAGAAGAGGTTGCCCTTTCCTCTTAGTAATTCTGTTAGGCCAGAACCTTTTGATCTATTACATGTGGATATTTGGGGTCCATTGAATGTAATTTCCAGAAGTGGTTTTCAGTATTTCTTGACCATTGTTGATGACCACAGTAGAGCAGTTTGGGTATTCCTCATGAAATCCAAATCTGAAACCAGAAACCTTTTACAATCCTTCTGTCAAATGGTAGAGACTCAATTTTCTAAACAAGTCAAAACCATTCGATCTGATCAGGGTCAAGAATTCCATATGGGAGAATTTTATAGTTCAAAGGGTATAGTACATGAAATGAGCTGTGTCTATACTGCTCAACAAAATGGTAGAGTGGAGAGAAAACACCAGCACCTTCTTAATGTAGCCAGGTCTCTCAAATTTCAGTCTGGTCTTCCCTTACTCTACTGGGAGGACTTTGTTTTGCATGCTGCCTACCTAATAAACAGAACTCCAACTCCTGTCCTAGGTCACAGAACCCCCTTTGAACTTTTACATCATGTCCCACCTGATTACATGTCACTTAGGGTCTTTGGTTGTTTGGCTTATGCCACAATAGTTGAAGGTCATAAGCATAAATTTGACCCTAGAGCCAGGAAATGTGTTTTTCTGGGTGTTCCCCTTGGTATTAAAGGTTTTAAATTGTTAGATATTGCCACAGGAAAGGTTTTTATCAACCGTGATGTGGTGTTCTATGAGACTGTCTTCCCCTTTAAATCCAATGAGCAGGAAGACAGTACTACTCCAGAGGGTGAATCCACTCATCTCCCCTCTTATCCTGGGTCCCTTTTCACTCAGGATGATCTTTGTTCAGGTCATCCTTCCTTTGAAGCTTCACCTGCAGCAGAGTTTTCTCCTCCATCTGCTGCACAACCTTTTTCCCCACCTGCTGCTTCTCCAGCAGTTCCAACTAATTCTGCTACTCCTACATCCTCACCATCCTACACCTCTATCCAATCCACCTCCTCTCCTCCTAGTTCTTTCTTTCCTTCCTCTTCCTCATCTCCCACACCAGTAGTTCCCCCTAGAAAGTCCACAAGGCAAATTGTATTTCCATCTAAATACAATGACTATTATGTGGGTATGGCTCAAGTCTGTTGCTCTCCCCTTCTGTCACCTGAACAGCAGCACTTTGCTCTGTCCATCATGGCCACTGTTGAACCAGCTTCCTATGCAGAAGCCATTACTGATCCTCGTTGGCAAGCAGCCATGAGGGATGAACTTAAAGCTTTATATGATAATGGGACTTGGGAGATCACAGACTTGCCAGAGGGGAAGAAGGCTATTGGTAATAAGTGGGTATTTAAGATCAAATATAACCCAGATGGTAGTATTGAACGTTTCAAGGCAAGACTGGTTGCCAAGGGTTATAATCAAGTATATGGGATTGATTATTGTGATACTTTTAGCCCAGTTGCAAAGTTGAATTCAGTGAAACTGCTGTTAGCAGTAGCTTCTGCTCAGAATTGGTACTTACATCAGATGGATGTAAACAATGCTTTTCTTAATGGTGATTTGGATGAAGAGGTGTATATGGAGGTTCCACCTGGTTTGAAGGATCAGGGACAGTACAAGGGTAAGGTATGTCGTTTGAGGAAATCACTTTATGGCTTGAAACAAGCCAGCAGAATGTGGTATGCAAAGTTGACTGAAACTTTGCTTTCACATGGTTTCAAACAATCTAGTGCAGATTGTTCTATTTTCCTTTCCACTATGAAAGGTAATTTGGTTGTCTTGATTGTGTATGTTGATGACATTGTCATTGGTAGTGTAAGCCTGGAAGCAGTAGAGGCAGTTAAGGAAATGCTGAAGTCAGAATTTAAAATGAAAGACTTGGGTCAGCTGCAATATTTTCTTGGACTTGAAGTAAACAGGGTTGATGGAGGAATACACATTAGCCAGAGAAAATATTGCCTTGAGTTGTTAAAGGACACAGGTTTTGATGAATGTAAGCCTGCCAAAACTCCTTCCAGTGTTAAGCAAGTTTTATCAGCTCAAGATGGAGAGCCTTTTCATGATGTGAGCAAATTCAAGCATTGGCTTGGCCAGTTACAGTATTTGAATACAACTAGGCCAGACATCACATACGCTGTTCAACAGCTATGTCAGTATCAGGATTCACCAACCACAGTGCACTTCAAAGCTTTGCAAAGGGTTCTGCGTTATCTTAGAAATGCTCCAGGTCAAGGACTGTTTTATCCACATAACTCTAGTATGCAACTTACTGGATACAGTGACTCAGATTGGGCCACTTGTCCAGATACCAGAAGGTCAATTACTGGTTTTTGCACTTTCCTGGGCAAAGGACTTATCAGTTGGAGAAGTAAGAAACAAAGTACAGTGTCGAGGTCATCCTCAGAGGCTGAATATAGGGCCATGTCACAATTGAGTTGTGAGCTTCAGTGGTTGGTGAGATTACTTGGTGATTTTGGAGTGAATCATTCTCATTCTGCCTTGGTTTTCTGTGATAATCAGTCTGCTATTCACATAGCACGAAATCCAGTATTTCACGAGAGAACCAAGCATATAGAAGTTGATTGCCATGTCATAAGAGAACGTCTGTTAAGTGGTTTGATTAGTTTACATCATTTGTCTACTGATCATCAACTTGCAGACCTGTTTACCAAGAGTTTGGGAATTGACAGGTTCAAAATGTTGTTGCGCAAGCTGGGAGTATCAGATGACACTCGCCAGCTTGAGGGGGCGTAATGGAGAACATGTCATTCTCAGACAATCAATAGCAGCAGCTGTTCTTCAGTTCTCCAGGAATGCAACAGAGCTGCTGCAAACTGATGAAGATCAACGCTGGAACGTCGTCGTTCTCCACCTATTCGAAGTCGTTATTGGAAGACTTGGTCTTAGGGTCCAGAACGCACCGTTCCACTTGGTCCATAGTAAATACGTTTAAGGCCAACACGTGTATAGTTTTGGTTGGCTGAATTGATTGTTTGTTTTTCTGTTTACACTGTAGATTAGCCGTTAAACTCTGCTTTACTTTGTAAACAGCTTTTGCTGTGTATATATGAAATGGAGAAAACGAAGGCTCTCTCACTTTGAGATCCCTTCCCCAAAACCCTATTTCTCATTTCTTCTTACCGGCGGCGGCGGCACCGGCCTTCAAGTTCAGAATGGGTCCCACCGGATGCACTTTAGTGAAGGAGAGAGAATCCACCGCGCAGGATTCCAGCTCCCTCACCGTATTGACCAAAATGCCCCTGGCTCGCCTGAAAACTCGGGCGATTCGGTACAGCAATTGGAGCCATTCCTTGTTGACGATGTTGGGCGGGAAAGCCCAGCGCGGAATTGGGCGGGCCCAACTCGGGACGGCCAACTCGTTCCCCTCGAACTCGGCGACGTCGAACCCTGACTCGTCGTGCAATTGCTGGATGTGGCTGATGAAGCCGAGATCGGAGGCGGCGGAGGTGAAGAAAATGTAGTAGGGGACGCCGAATTCGCCGGCCACGTCGGCCATCGAGGTGCAGAACATGTCGAGGACGAGCCCGGCGAGTCGGGCGCCGTCGGGGGAGCGGCCGATTGCGGCGGAGACGGCTTCTCTGATTTGGGGCTTTCGTGCTTCGATCTTGGCGAAGACGCTGCCGGCGGCGGCGGCGGGGGGTGGGTTCTCGTCGGTGAGGTGGAGGAGCGTGATGCGAGGGGCGGCGGGGTGGGGGACGGCGGCGGTGGAGGAGGTGGTGGTGATGATTAGGACGGAGATGGAGAGGGCGGCGTGGCGGTCGGCGAGGAGGTTGGCGAGCTCGACCATGGCGGAGAGGTGGCCCGCCCCTGGGGATGGTATGAAGACGAGGTGGATCTGCTGCGGTTTCTCGGCCATGTTTAAGCGGCGGTGGAGCTTGTGATGATGTTGATACGCTTCCGGCGACGGCGAAATCGCGGTGTGTTTGGTTGTGGGGAGCTAAATATAGGAAGGGAGATTTGGTTGTTGCGTGTGGGGATCTAAATATGGTTAAAAAAAGATTTGGTTGTTGTGTGATTCTTTTGCTCTACGTTTTTTTTTTGTCAAGAGACTCTACATTAACCCAAAATCCACCAAAGGTTATAGAAGCGGTGACAATACATTAAGAACATAAATTCAATCATGAGGCAGACGTTACGTGTAAGTTTTTTCCGTGTGGCCTGAATAGTGTTTTCCAACTCGTGACTCAAAATACTCTTGAGACGGTAGTACATTTACCATGGTTATATTCATATTTTGTAACTTTTGTGGGTACTTCTATGATCTATCTATGGTTGAAAAATATAGGTGTGGTCTACTCAATATTATCCAGAAGTTTTCCAAAATACAATTTATACTCGCAACTTTGTAATTATCAAAAGTTAGAATATCATGTCAATATCAACTAATAAGAATAATTCGAGATCATGTGTCTTACCTTTTTTACACTAATAATCCTAATATTAGTGTTTTCGTTTCAAGAGTAAGTACGTGGACATTCACGATTTGTACAACCAACCAACGAATTTTCCGTTCATAATATATGTAAGGATTATTAGTATTTTCGTTTCAAGAGTCAGTACGTGGATATTCAGGATTTGTACAACCAACCAACGAATTTTCCGTTCATAATATATGTTAGTGAACACTAAAACCATATATTTATCAACAATGGTGTGATCATTTGGCTCCATGAACCATGATTACGGCACACTCTAGAATCTACTTACACGATGAATCGTCCACTTGGGGGAAAAAAAGCAAGTTCAACAAACAACGTCAACTCAGAAAAAAAAGAAGCTAGGGGCACTAGAGGAAGAAGGCATCAAACTGAGCAGGGCATGGTTCTGAATATTTATAGAGGCGCTTTTCCAGAACTTCAACATTCAAGTGAATACCACCACCAGCTTTCCCATTCATTGATGATGTTCCCAGCTTCTGTTTAGATGTCTCCGATGATGCTGCTGCTGGTGGTGGCAAAGAGAATCTCAAAACTGTAAGCCCTACAAGATGATTATATGTTGTGTACACAAAACAGAATGTGCTGCTCAATTGCAGGTCATCACCAGCATGCTCCTCATCCTCCTCTTCTTCTAGTTCAATCACTTGGAAAGCACAGACCGGAAGACGCACATCGTATGCTTCAGGTAATTTCTGCTCGTGCAATTGACGGCCCGTCTTGCCATCAACCAATTCAACATAGGCACCCAAGTCAGATACAAAGATCTCAGCAGCCACGACAACGAAACACTCGTGTTGCCGCCGTGGCTGGTGAGAACCCATCTGGACATTGAGTTTCAACATTGACGACACGGTTTCAGTGCCTGCTTCATACCCAACCCCGCTCGATTCCCACTCTCCAGTGTCAGCATCAAAGGCATAATTGCGTCCGCTGCTTGAACACAGATAAAGCTTGTGGCCAATGACACCAATCTTGGACTTGTACCCACTGGAGTAGTCAGGGGTGCCTTTCTGGTAGAAGGGAGGTGTAGGAAGTGGCCTCCAACGGCACTGATCGATACTTCTGCCATCATCCTTCTCCAGAACAGCAAAGGAGTGGCTGGAGGCACTCGGAAATGCCGGCCTCCTAAGACCGCGATAATCTCCAAAGAGGGCGTATACGCTGCCATTGATCTTTGCAACTATCGGACACCGCATAGGGCCAGGCAAACGAAGAACATCAGGGAGCTCGAGGAGGGTATCCATCGGAGGATTACGGAATTCATAGACTTTGTCACTTGGTACGCCCAATTCCTCATCAGCAGGGTCTCCATGTGAATCCGGAGGCAGCAAGCCCCCTGCTCTAGTTTCTCCGCCGACCATGTATGCTTTACCAGCAAACGTGAAGACCCCCATCTCGAGTGGGAAACCACAATTGAAGTAATCCCAATCACAGACTACGCTTGGCGATAGGAATTGAAACTCGCCATACTCATCGACCACTTTCTCGACGGCCTCGTTTGTATCGAGAACCCTAAAAGCCTGGATCCCCCAAATCCGAGTAGTATCCAAACACCTCAGGTATAAGTTCTTACCTCTCCATTTCTGATTACCGTTCTCTCTTCTTCTGGGGAAACAATCATCGGCATAATCCCTCGGCGCCACCGGCAACTTCTTACCGTCCGCTCGATTCTTCTTGTTCTTGCGACTGCGGCCCATCGTCAGCACAACAATGATAGGAAGCCTTCGATCTCGATAACCCTAATTCCCAAATCTCTTCTGTTTTATATATGCTCCGTTGTCCAAAAAAAAAACAAAAAAAAAAGCCACGAAGTGCGGGAAATATTTTTGGAGGGTATGATTTGTGGTTAGTTTGGCAATGTGATCTACAATGCATGATGTTATAACTGGATAGGTAGATTAAGGGATACCATTACAAAATCAATTGATTCGGATAAGTCAAACAATTTATAGTGGCAATGTGATCTACAATGCTCGATGTCATATAATCGGACACAATGACAAAACCCACCGACCAGATATATCAAACGATCTATAATATTTTGGAGTTAGTTTGGCAATGTGATCTACAACTGGTTGTTGAGTATGAGGAGAAAGAAAGAGAGGAGGAACAAGTGAATGGTGTTAACGGGGGCGGCTCAAAAGCAAATGATTGTGAAGACAGTTTTGCTTTGGAGTTTCACTCGTATGCATTTAGCAAGAAAAGGAAACGACCATCCAGATCAGAGCTTGATGCATATTTGGAGGACGAGCTCATTAAGAGTGTTGCTGATTTTGATCTCTTGTCTTGGTGGAAGTCCAATAAGGGAAAATATCATATTCTGCACAAAATTGCTAGAGATATTCTGGCTATTCCGGCTTCAACGGTGGCTTCAGAGTCAGCCTTCAGTACAAGTGGGAGGATCATTAGTCCTCAACGCAGTAGGCTTAGCCCGGAGACTGTTGAAGCCTTAATGTGTGCCCAAAGCTGGTTGTTAGATGGTTCAGTTGGTAACTTTTCTTACTCTTTACACTTATATTTGTCAGCAATTTGTACTATTGTGAATCTGTTTTGCCATTGAATAATGAGACTTAGGGATTGAATGATTATGTTGGGGGAGTCGACTGGTTCTGCTTGGGGTTGAATGCTTTTACTCAAATGTAATTGCTTCTCTAGTGCTAGATATAATGATTCTGTTTAGGATATGGAATTCTTGCTCTTAGGTTGAATTATAATGCGAATGTGTTTGTGCTTGTTTGTTAAACGGAATTGCTACTGCTTGTCAAAGTTCATCATTGTTACTTGTTAAGTGCAATATGCTTACTTGTTAAACAGTGGATCATTTGGAGGATGATGAATCTGATTCTTCAGATGATGAGGTGCATGAGATGGATAAGGTACGTCTGAGAACACTATTTTAGCCTAGTAAAAAAATGAATACTTTGGGGGATGACTGGATGATCAATCTGACATCATGTTTTTAATACATTGTCCCTTTGCCAGGCTTGAATTCGAGGACTAGGAGGAGTGTTGCTGATTGTTGAATATTGAGTTGATGCAAGTGCAAGGATTACAAAAAATTGAAGTTGGCTGCTGTGATCAGCTTCTCGACGGCCTCGTTTGTATCGAGAACCCTAAAAGCCTGAATCCCCCAAATCCGAGTAGTATCCAAACACCTCAGGTATAAGTTCTTACCTCTCCATTTCTGATTATCATTCTCTCTTCTTCTGGGGAAACAATCATCGGCATAATCCCTCGGCGCCACCGGCAACTGTTTACCGTCCGCTCGATTCTTCTTGCGACTGCGGCCCATCGTCAGCACAACAATGATAGGAAGCCTTCGATCTCGATCTCGATCTCGATAACCCTAATTCCCAAATCTCTTCTGTTTTATATATGCTCCGTTGTCCAAAAAAATAAAAAGCCACGAAGTGCGGGAAATATTTTTGGAGGGTATGATTTGTGGCTAGTTTGGCAATGTGATATACAATGCACGATATCATAACTGGATAGGTAGATTAGGGGATACCATTACAAAATCAATTGATCGGATAAGTCAAACAATTTATAGTGGCAATGTGATCTACAATGCTCGATGTCATAACCGGACACAATGACAAAACCCACCAACGAGATACATCAAACGATCGATAATATTTTAGAGTTAGTTTGGCACTGTGATCTACAATGCTCGATATCATAATTGGATAGGTAGATTAGGGGATACCACAACAAGATCCATCGACCGAATACGTCAAACGATCCATAATGTTTTAGGATAAGTTTGCCAATGTGATCTGCAATGATTGACGTCATAACTGAATAGATAGATCATAGGATACCATGACAAAACCCGGATACATCAAATTATCCATAATGTTTATGTGTTAAACGTTTCTTGAACTTTTAAAAGATTGGTACTAATAATGAGAATTTTTTTTTTTTTTGTTGATTGAGCTACACAATTAAGTGAACTAGGGCTGGAGATTCGGTTACCACGGGTGAGAGCACGGCTGGTGGTGATAGGATTAAGCAGCTTGAGGAGAGGCTCAGGAAGAGGAAAGGGGAAGCACTTCTGCAGGATACAGGAGGTAGCTCTGCTGAGCTTGCCATCTATTTGAGATGTCAAACTGATGGCATCAATGAGGAGAGTGATGATGCCAAGTTTGACATCTTGAGTTGGTGGTCTCGACACTCTAAAACATATCCGATTCTTGCTGAGATGGCTAAGGATATCCTAGCTTTTCTCAACTCTTCTGTTGCCTCAGAGGCAACATTCAGCTGTGGCGGTCGGATTCTCAGTCCATTCAAGTCCTCTTTGAGTGATAACATGTTGGGTGTATTGATTTGTGCGGATGATTGGATAAAGTATCAAACTACCAGGGCTGGAGAGAATGACGAGAGGGAAGATGATGAAGAGATCATGGATTTGGAAAGCGGTAAGTTCTAAAACTCTCTTAATTATTGTTTGTTCAAGTAAACAAATACCATTTCTTTCCACCTAATTCAATGTATGAATATCCTAACACTTTGTTTTCTTTTTTCTTACACAGTTAATACCACTTTCCAATCTAGAATGGAAAGTGCAAGTGATACTGGCAATGTTGCCAATGCAGATGCAAGTATGAACATTCTAGATGTGAACCATATTGGGCCGGGGGTGGTTTTGTTGAAAACCGCACCCCCACTAGGCGGTTTTTAGTATATATATATTTTTATCCACATAAGTCTCATAAGTGGACTTGACACAATTGGTTTAGTTGTTTCCTTCTGTATAAGAGGTCCTAGGTTCGAATTACCATCATTCTTATTAATTCTTTTTATTTAGTAGAGAGATTAAAAAAAGTAGTTATGGTTGTTCGAACCCAGATAGATAATTTTTTTTTATTTCCATGTCATCTAGTTAACGGTTAAACTTTATAGTTGACTGCCACCTAGTACAAATTTAACGGAGTGTAACGGCCGGTGACTAACGGTGAAATGATTCGTAAAGTTAGTGGCGAATAAAAAAGAAAAGTAATTCGTGTGACAAACGTGAAAGATTTGTATAATTCGAGTGACCAAACGTGTAATTTAGCCCATTTTTATATATTTTAACTAGGACATGGAAAATACCCATTAGGTCATTTTATTTATTTGGGCGCGCAACGGACGGTTGTTATGAAAATCTTTCAAGTTGATTCGTTGTTTTAATGAAAAATTGAAAATATTTTGAGGGACTAAAATGTGAAGAACCAACGAACAAGAAATTAATGTTTTCTTATTCTCTTTTCAAATGACCATCTTAAAATATATTAAAGAGGATTAAGATTAAGACCCCCTCCACGTCAGCCTTAAAAGCCTGACCGCAATTTTTCGGTAATCGAGTTTTTTTTTTAATTTTAATTTTTTTTTACCATTCGCGTTCGCCTCTATGTCTTTTTTTTTTTGTTTAGGAAAACTACTCATATTTTTTTTTTATCCTCTTTAAACCGTCTCCTAGAGGCTAGACTCCTCCTTGCACTAGGTTTTTCTCTTTTTTCTTTTTGATCAATTTATTTTGGATGGAGATATGGGAGGAAAGAGATGATGAAATAAATTATAATTATTTGTGATGATTACTTATCCTCAATAATAATAATATAATTCATCTAAAAAATAATCATAATATTTTTTAATATTTTTAATCAAAAATATGTTTTAAAATATTAATGGTAAATTAATCAAGAGTTCATTTGGAGAATGAAATCCAAAGTATAGATTCATAAAGTTTAGAGATTTAACGAATATGGTTTCTTTCTCCATTTTATATGTGTATTGTAGGTTTAGAGGTTACAAATTCTAAAATCTCGATATATCATAAATAGATATATTTTGTATATAGATTCACTCACTAACATATGTTAAATAATCCTTACTATTTGGATGGGAGGATTGGCCATCAATGCATGTACGATTCTTTCTCATAGATTGATCGGCCGCAAGACGACAGTGCCCACCAAACTTTCCCCGAAGAACTTCATCAAGATGGACGGACCTTCTGGTGTTTCTTTTTAAATTTAATTATAAGTTGAGATGCGAGATTTCTTTTTCTTTTCGTGGTGTCTCTAGGCCTTTATTTTTGTGATGGAAACTAATTGTGTGGTTTTAGAAAATTATTGCTTTGATAATCATATTACACATATACACATAAATTAAAAGTTACCTGCCCAAAGGGCAGGGTTAATGCTAGTTAATCATTAAGTCGTGAATCATGTGGTTTTGGTTCTTAAAACAGAGGCCAAGCATTTCATCTTTCTTATTCTTATCCATACCTCACACAACCCTGCTAGCCGCAACAGCCCCACAATCGCCGTCGCCGTCGGCGGAAGCGTTTCCACATCATCACCAACCCCAACGTTTTAACATGGCAGAGAAAGAGCAGCAGATGCAGCTGATCTTCATACCACACCCAGGCGCCGGCCACCTAGCCGCCATGGTCGAGCTCGCCAACCTCCTAATCGACCGCCACGCCGCCCTCTCCATCTCCCTCCTAATCATCACCACCCCCTCCACCGCCGCCGCCGTCACGCGCTACACCGACTCACTCCCCGCCGCTTCCCCTCGCATCACGCTCCACCACCTCCCCAACGACGCCGCACCCCCCGCCGGCGGCGGCGATTTCGCCCTGATTGAAACCCAAAAGCCTCGAGTCAGGGAAGCCGTCGTCCGGCGCTCCCCCGACGGCGCCAGACTCGCCGGATTCGTCCTCGACATGTTCTGCACCTCGATGATCGACGTGGCCGACGAATTCGGCGTCCCCTCTTTCATCTTCTTCACCTCCCCTGCCTCCGTCCTCGGCTTCATCCTCCACATCCAGGCCTCGCACGACGGCGAGGAAGGACTCGACATCACCGAGTTCGAGGGGACCGAGTTGGCCGTGCCGAGTTGGGCGAACCCGATTCCGCGCTGGGCTTTCCCAAACAACGTTGTGAAGAAGGAATTGATCCAATCGTTCTACAGAATCGCCAGAGATTTCAGGAGAACTAAAGGGATTTTGGTCAATTCGGTGAAAGAGCTTGAATCTTGCGCGGTGGATGCTCTCTCCTCCTCCGGCGGGAACAAGGTGTATCCGGTGGGACCCATTCTGAACCTGAAGGGCGCCGACGGCGGAGGAACGAAGAAGGAGGAGGTGATTGAGTGGCTTGACCGGCAACCGAAGTCGACGGTTGTGTTCCTCTGCTTCGGGAGCATGGGGGCGTTTCGCGAGGAACAGGTGAGAGAGATCGCCAATGGGCTGGAGGCCAGTGGGCTGAGGTTTCTGTGGTCCCTGCGCAGGCCTGGTCCAGAGGGGACTCGGGCCGCCGGCCCAACGGACTACGAGGACGTCGGGGAAATTTTGCCGGAGGGGTTCGTCGAGCGGACGGCGGAGGTAGGGAGGGTGATTGGATGGGCCCCACAGACGACCATTCTGGCTCACAGGGCTGTGGGAGGGTTCGTGTCGCACTGCGGCTGGAACTCGACGCTCGAGAGCCTGTGGTTCGGGGTGCCGATGGCGACGTGGCCGATGTACGCGGAGCAGAAGCTCAACACATTCCTGCTGGTGAACGAACTCGAGGTAGCCACCGAGATCAGGATGAGTTACAGCAGCGAGAGCGGGGAAACGGTGACGGCGAAAGAGATCGAGAGAGGCGTCAGGAGGTTGATGGAGAGAGATGGCTCGAGGGAGGAGAAACTGAAGAGATTCAACGATGGTGTCAGGAAGGCGTTGATGGATGGTGGATCTTCGTCGTCTTCGATAACTGAATTTATTGAGGACGTGAGAAATGGTGGCACATGACTCTTTGCTATTGCTATAAGACCAATCAGAGAGAAATAATGTGTTTGATTGTTGACAACAATGACAAGTCGTCTATTGTTATGATTCGACATCTGGTTATCTGTAGTGGACTGGAAATAACAAGGATGTCTATCTTATATTGGTGGTTTGATGACTTATGCACTTATACACCTTTTACGATTTCATCTCTTCATTTCCATTTTTCCTACATTCATGAAATGTACTTTCAATTTCATATGATGGGCCCTATTAACATTTATAATACAACAAATAATTTGTATACTCTCTAACCAATTGAAGTGGGCCCACTTTGCCTCTTCCATATTGAATTTCATTGGGTAAATGCCACATTTGGTCACTAAGATTATTAAATCATGTCATGTTTGGTCACTAGAAAAAATGAATATCAATTTTGGTCACTCGAATTACAGAAACATGTCACATTTAGTCACTCTCCCGTAAGTTTCCGTCCAACTCTGTTAATGGAGTTGGACAGAGGCTAACGAAAAATAACTGACATGTTTCAGTAATTCGAGTAACATTCATAAAAAAAAAATGTAACAAGTGACCGGATTTGGACGGAGGCTGACGTGAGAGTGACTAAATGTGACCTGTTTTAGTAATTCGAGTAACCAAAATTGGGAAAAAATCCAAAAGTACCACTGTTTAAAAAAAGAATTCAAAAAATACCACCCAACCCCAAAAAATTCCAAAAATACCACCATTTTTCAAAAGCGGCCACCCCACCCTACGGTTTACACGAAAGCCGCTTGTCGGGAACGCGGTTTCTATGCTAACCGCGGGCCTAGGGGGCGGTTATAAAAAAAAAAATTGGACCAAACCGCCACCCCACCCAGCGTTTTGGTCCAAAAAAAAATTTTTTAGATCAAATTCTAACTTCGGCCGAAACTTCAAACGAACGTAACTTTGCACTCGGGTATCCGATCGTAGCGATTTTTTTTTTCATTTCGCATAATTTTTCGAGATCTACAACTTTTACCGGATGAAATTTTCAAAACAGGAATTAGTTGTGGATATACGGGACCTTGGGAATAACTTTACCTTTACTTTTCACAAATCCATGTACATTTTGAAATTATGATTTTGTTAAAAGATGTAGATCTTGAAAATTTAGTCGGAATAAAAAAAAATTCATGACATTCGGATTTTGGAGCACAATGTTATGGCCGCCCAAAGTTTGACGAAAGGCGAGACCCGGCGGTTTGCGGCTTGCAAGATCTCAAAAAGTTATTCGGATTCAAAAAAATGGAGGCCGCAAACTTTTTGAGATCTTGCAAGCCGCAAACCGCCGGGTCTCGCCTTTCGTCAAACTTTGGGCGGCCATAACATTGTGCTCCAAAATCCGAACGTCATGATTTTTTTTTTATTCCGCATAACTTTTCAAGATCCACAACTTTTAATATAATCATAATTTCAAAATGTACATGGATTGTGAAAAGTAAAGGTAAAGTTATTCTCAAGGTCCCGTATTTCATCCTAGTAAAAGTTGTAGATCTTGAAAAGTTATGCGAAATAAATAAAAAAAATCGCTACGATCGGATACCCGAGTGCAAAGTTACGTTCGTTTGAAGTTTCGGCCGGAGTTACGAGTTGATCGAAAAAAAAAATTTGGACCAAACCGCCACCCCACCCAACGGTTTGGTCCAAAAAATTTTTTTTAAACCGCACCTTAGCCCCGCGGTTTGCATAGAAAACCGTGCCCCACCCAGCGATTTTCGTGTAAACCGCAGGGTGGGGTGGCGGTTTTTGAAAAAGGTGGTATTTTTGGAATTTTTTGGGGTTGGGTATTATTTTTGGAATTCTTTTTTTAAACAGTGGTATTTCTGAAAAAAGTCCCCAAAATTGATATTAATATTTTCTAGTGACTAAAATTGTTGCATGTAGATAATTGTGGTTTACAGGTTTTAATTAATATTTAATCTAATCGGATCAAGGATAACAGTAACAAAAGATGAAAGCATATCTTCCCTTTCTACAAAGCAAGTTGAACAAGCAACGTCAACTCAGAAAAAGAAAAAAAAAACTAGGGGCCCTAGAGGTAGGGGTGTTCAAACGGTTTGGTTATCATGGTAACCGTTTTAACCAGTACTATTTGGATAATTTGGTTTGGTTAATTTGGATAATTGGTTTGATTTGGTTAAAGTTTTTAGCTTGTTTGGTTTAGGTGGTTTGGTTTGGTTTCAGACACTCCTAACTAGTTAAACCAAGTTAACCAGTTAAGTAATTAGTCATATATCTAACATATAATTATATACACATACTTAATACTTTGCATAACCACTCAAGAGTTAACGTTCATTCCTTTTAGACTCATAAAATATAAAACTCAATATTGCTCATATAGTGTATATTTGTATATGTAAAGTGTAGACCACAACATATTAACGCCTAATTTAGATAAATTTCATACATTATGATGGATGAAAACTTGAAAGGAATGTCATTTCCAGCCTATGATAATTGCTAAGAGACTAAGTCAATTTACACAAACACAACAATTCATTAACCCATACTTTTGTCATAAATTTTTGTTAGGTGAATACTTCTATACTAATCGTAAGATAATTGTCTTAGTTGCATGTATTTTTGTTAAGGGTCAACTATAACTACGTGTTGATTGTTATGTTTTATTCGTTATATAAATTGCGAATTGTTGCATTAACCGGAAAATTTTCATCGTCAATGATAATGTGATTTTATATGGGTTAATCTGGTTAATTTGGTTGTTGTATTAGTTTGGATAGTTTGGTTATGATATTGTATTCCATGGTTAATGGAATTTAGCCTTATTTGGTTTAGTTATAACCATGATAACCATTTGAACACCCCTACCTAGAGGAAGAAGGCATCAAACCGAGCAGGGCATGGTTCTGAATATTTATAGAGGCGCTTTTCCAGAACTTCAACATTCAAGTGAATACCACCACCAGCAGCTTTCGCATTCATTGATGATGTTCGCAGCTCCTGTTTAGATGTCTCCGATGATGATGCTGCTGCTGGTGGCAAAGAGAATCTCAAAACTGTAAGCCCTACAAGATGATTATATGTGGTGTACACAAAACAGAATGTGCTGCTCAATTGCAGGTCACCATCATGCTCCTCATCCTCCTCCTCCTCTTCTAGTTCAATCACTTGGAAAGCACAGACCGGAAGACGCACATCGTATGCTTCAGGTAATTTCTGCTTGTGCAATCGACAGCCCGTCTCGCCATCAACCAATGCAACATAGGCACCTAAGTGATCAGATAGAAAGATCTCAGCAGCCACGACAACAAAACACTCGTGTTGCCGTGGCTGGTGAGAACCAAACTGGACATTGAGTTTCAACATTGACGACAGGGTTTCAGTGCCTGCTTGATACCCAACCCCGCTCGATTCCCACTCTCCAGTGTCAGCATCAAAGGCATAATTGCGTCCGCCGCTTGCACACACATAAAGCTTGTGGCCAATGACACCAATCTTGGACTTGTACCCACTAGAGTAGTCAGGGGTGCCTTTCTGGTAGAAGGGAGGTGTAGGAAGTGGATAAAATTCCATATGCTTCAGCAGTGGGAAGTTTGATGTACGCCATGGTGTGTACAAGGCCAGATATTGCTCATGCAGTTGGAGTTGTCAGTCGGTTTCTTTCCAAACCAGGAAAGGAACATTGGGAAGCTGTGAAGTGGATCCTTAGATACCTTTGAGGTAGCTCCAAAATGAGTCTATGTTTTGGAGATGGTGAACCTGTCCTTGTTGGCTATACAGATGCTGACATGGCAGGTGATGTTGATTCGAGGAGGTCCACTTCTGGGTACCTGATTACCTTATCAGGGGGAGCAATATCGTGGCAGTCAAGGCTACAAAAGTGTGTAGCTCTTTCCACAACAGAAGCTGAGTATATAGCAGTAACGGAAGCATGCAAGGAGATGATATGGATGAAGAAGTTCATGAATGAACTTGGGTTCCTACAGGAACAACCGCAGCTGTTCTGTGACAGTCAAAGTGCTATTCATCTTGCGAAGAATGCATCATTTCATGCTCGATCAAAACATATTGATGTTCGATATCACTGGATACGAGATGTGCTTGAAATGAAGCAGTTACAACTAGAGAAGATCCATACTGACGAAAATGGATCTGACATGTGTACCAAGACTCTTCCAAGAGAAAAGTTTGAGTTCTGTCGATCAGCTGCAGGGATGATGAAGTCGCCCATGTAGTCAGGCGGGGTAGAATTGTTGGCCCGGCTACATGTGGTGGAGCAAGAGCCAGCAATTTGATAATTATAAAAAAAAATTCAACAAATATTAAAGCACCCAAAAATGCAGTTGGGGAGGTGAGTTAGCAGATGGGAATTCAATTCCCTTCCCCTCTTCCCTGGCTATAAAATGCAGAGGCATTTGCCTCATTTCAATCATCCCTTACCATTCCATCCTTCTCCATTTCCTTTGCTATGCTTCTGTTCGTATTTCTTTTGTGGGTTTTGGTAGTGAAACGTTTTCACTACCACGGGTAGATAGGAGATTTCCTTGTGAGTGAAATAGTGAGGTTGTTTGGGAAACACCGTGTGTTCTATTTCTTGTATCTAGAAAATCTCTGTAACCTACCATTGTTATAGTAGAGAAATACTCCGGAGTTGCTGTTCCCGTGGACTGGCCCAAAATCAGGGTATACCACGTAAATCCTCGGTGTCATTTATTATTATCTATGCTTGTTGTTATTTTGAGAATAGTCGTAGTATATTGCATTATTAAATTACCGAAGTAAATTGATCTAAGTAATTTGGTTACCGTAATTCTGGAGGCTCTGCCACCAGGTCCAACTTATTTGTGAACTTCTTACAAGCGTGTGATTTCTTAGTGCAATATATTTACCCGCTATTCTCACCCGCTGCGCCCAACAAGTGGTATCAGAGCCACTTCCAAATGGAGGCAAAAACAAGCAAGATGATAAGTCTGAATGGCTCCAACTATCACATATGGAGAAACAAGATGAAGGATCTCCTACTCGTGACAGAGTTGCATTTGCCGGTGTTTAGCCCAACTAAACCTGATGACAAAACTGAAGAGGAATGGGAGTTCAAGCATGAGCAAGTATGTGGCTACATTCGACAGTTCGTCGACGATAATGTATACAACCACATTAGCGGAGAAACTCATGCCAGAACTCTGTGGAACAAGCTGGAGGCACTGTATGCATTAAAGACCGGCAACAACAAATTATTTTATCTGACCAAGTTGGTCCAGATGAAATACAAGGAAGGCAAATCCTTGGCGGATCACTTGAACGAAATTCAAGGGATCGTGGATAAGTTGTCCGGTATGGGCATAAAGATGGAAGATGAGGTGGTCGCTCTCCTCATTCTGGCTTCCCTTCCAGAATCTTGGAAGACGCTAAAAATTTCCCTTACCAACTCTGCGAAAGATGGAGTTATCAACATGGAGATCGTCAAAAGTAGGGTTCTGAATGAAGAGATGCGGAAAAGATCACAAGGTGCATCCTCATCATCTTCCCAGTCAGACCTTTTGGTGGTGGATTCCAGAAGGAGAGGAAGAAGTGAAGCGAGAGGCTCAAAGCAAAGAGGCAAGAGTCGAGGGAAGTCCAACAAGTTTGCCAACATCAATTGTCATCACTGCAAGGAAAAGGGCCACATCAGAAGATTTTGCCCAAAGTTCAAAAACGAGAGAAGGAAGGGCAAACGAGATGAGAACAGTGATGATGATGGTGCAAACTCTGTTGACGAGTTCAATATTGTCTACGAGGAAGATGTTGTCAACCTAACAACCCAGGAGACAAGCTGGGTGGTTGATAGTGGTGCTACCATTCACGTGACGTCCAAGAGAGAATTTTTCTCATCTTACACACAAGGTGACTTTGGTGTGGTAAGAATGGGAAATGGCAACCTTTCCAAAGTTATTGGAAAAGGAGAAGTATGCTTGGAGACGATGAATGGTATGAAGCTACTGTTGAAGGATGTCAGGCATGTTCCAGAAATGCGCCTGAATCTCATCTCTGTAGACAAGTTGGATGAGGAAGGTTAGTGCAACACCTTCCACAATGGCCAGTGGAAACTCACCAGAGGCTCCTTGGTGTTGGCCAAGGGCAAGAAGCTGTCAAAGCTGTATGTGACGGAAGCCAAGATCTCCCCAGAGATTGTCAACTCAGTGGAGAATGGTGACACAATTGAATTGTGGCACAAACGGCTCGGTCACATGAGTGAGAAGTCCATGGCGAAGTTGGCCCAGAATAAAGTCATAGTTGGGTTGGATCATGTTCATTTAAAGAAGTGTGTTGATTGCCTGGCGGGAAAGCAAAACAGAGTTGCTTTCAAAAGTTCCATCCCTTCAAGAGCGAAAAATGTGTTGGATCTAGTTCACTCAGATCTCTGTGAACCCGATGTCAATGTCAAATCACTTGGAGGTGCCAGATATTTCGTGACATTCATTGATGACCATTCACGGAAGACTTGGGTGTATACCTTGAAGACCAAGGATCAGGCCCTAGACGTTTTCAAGCAATTCCTGGCCCTGGTAGAGAGGGAAACTGGCAAGAAGCTGAAGTGCATCCGGACTGACAATGGTGGAGAGTACAGAGGTCCGTTTGCTACCTTCTGCAAGGAACATGGAATTCGACAGCAATTCACACCACCAAAGACGCCGCAATTGAATGGGCTAGCTGAGAGGATGAACAGGACCCTGCTAGAGAGAGTCAGGTGCTTGTTATCACACTCGAAGCTACCACAATCTTTCTGGGGGGAGGCACTGCTTGCAGCAGTTTATGTGTGGAACAGGTCACCCAGTGTGCCACTGAAGTATGACGCCCCAGAGAAGGTGTGGACAGGAAAAGAAGTTTCCTACAAACATTTGCGGGTGTTTGGTTGCAAGGCCTTTGTCCATATTCCAAAGGATGAAAGGTCAAAGTTGGATTCAAAGACGCGACCGTGCGTATTCATTGGCTATGGTCAAAATGAGTTTGGCTATAGATTCTTTGATCCAATCCAGAAGAAGCTTATCAGAAGCCGTGATGCTGTGTTCATCGAGAATGAGACCATCGAAGATGTTGTTGTTAGGAAAGAAATTCCTAGTACTGATGCTAGTCAGCCAACCTTGAGCTAGTGCCTCCAACACCAGCGCCTACAGAAGTTGGAGAAGAAGCGCAACATGATCAACCTGAGATAGTTGAACCATATGCCCATGTGGAGGTTCAACCAGAAGATGCTGATGACGATGGTCAACCACCAGCCATAGAAGGTTCTTCTGTTCGAACAAAAAGATCTGGTAGAATTTCACGACCGTCTACCAGATATCCCGAGACTGAATACGTCTCACTTACTGACGGCGGAGAACCAGAAAGCTTCACAGAAGCTATGAATGATGAACACAAGCAAAGGTGGATAAAAGCCATGCAAGACGAGATGGATTCCTTGTATGAGAATAACACATTTGAGCTGGTGAAGTTGCCAAAAGGCAAGAGAGCTTTGAAGAACAAGTGGGTGTTCAAGATCAAACATGATGAACACAACCGTCAGCCACGCTTCAAAGCCAGACTAGTTGTGAAAGGCTTCAGTCAAAGGAAAGGCATTGACTTTGACGAGATATTTTCACCTGTGGTGAAAATGACATCCATTCGTACTGTGCTGGGACTAGCAGCAAGTCTTAACCTGGAGGTTGTGAAGACTGCCTTCCTTCATAGTGATTTGGAGGAAGAGATTTACATGGAGCAACCAGAAGGCTTCAAGAAGAAGAACAAGGAGGGATATGTGTGCAGGCTCAGAAAGAGCTTGTATGGCTTAAAGCAGGCACCAAGGCAATGGTACAAGAAGTTTGAGTCTGTTATGGGGGAGCAAGGCTACAAGAAGACTACTTCAGACCACTGCGTGTTCGTGAAGAAATTTCCTGATGGAGATTTCATCATACTTTTGCTCTATGTGGATGATATGCTAATTGCTGGGCAGAACGTCTCAAAGATCAATGATTTGAAGAAGGAGTTGAGCAAGTCTTTTGCCATAAAAGACTTGGGACCAGCAAAGCAGATTCTTGGCGTGAGGATCATTCGGGATCGAGGTGCCAAGAAGATATGGTTGTCACAAGAAAAGTACATTGAGAAAGTACTTCAATGTTTCAACATGGATAATGCTAAGGCGGTTAGCTGTCCTCTTGCTAACCACTTTACATTGACATCCAAACAGAGCCCGTCTACTGAGAAGCAAATGGCGGAGATGGATAAAATTCCATATGCTTCAGCAGTGGGAAGTTTGATGTACGCCATGGTGTGTACAAGGCCAGATATTGCTCATGCAGTTGGAGTTGTCAGTCGGTTTCTTTCCAAACCAGGAAAGGAACATTGGGAAGCTGTGAAGTGGATCCTTAGATACCTTCGAGGTAGCTCCAAAATGAGTATATGTTTTGGAGATGGTGAACCTGTCCTTGTTGGCTATACAGATGCTGACATGGCAGGTGATGTTGATTCGAGGAGGTCCACTTCTGGGTACCTGATTACCATATCAGGGGGAGCAATATCGTGGCAGTCAAGGCTACAAAAGTGTGTAGCTCTTTCCACAACAGAAGCTGAGTATATAGCAGTAACGGAAGCATGCAAGGAGATGATATGGATGAAGGAGTTCATGAATGAACTTGGGTTCCTACAGGCAGTGCAGTCAAAATCGCGCATTAAAACGTAAAAACTTACGTTTTTACGTATGCAGACCACTCAAACGTTTCAGTTTCTACCTAAAGTCGCTTAGTCACAAAAACTGGTAAAAACATGGGTAAAATCGGTAAAATCGCTTAAAATTCGTAAAATCGCGATTCTGAAGCGTTTTTATATGATTTTGATAATCTCATAAAAATGTGCTAATTGGCCCAAAATGATGTAATTTTGGAGACATATCAGCAAAAATAAAAAAATAAAAACATGATTCATCACTCATTCTACAACTAGTATCGAGATAGGGGCTTCGCATTAGGTTGAAAAGACACCTAATGGTGTTCTCAACATCCGCTGACCATTTATCAGTCTTCTCCCTTAATCTTCACCTGTGGCTCTTACATGGGTTACGATAAAAGTTTATGGGTAATTGATCGTATGTAATTATGTAAACTCAAACCATCGTATGAGAATTTGGATTCTCAAACTCGTTTACTGGTTACGATCTACGTTTATGAGCTTATTATTAAGATGTTATGAGTTTTCTTTACTTTTGAGTCAACACAAATTAGTTTATGTGCTAGATATTACATTTTAATTATGAATTTCATGTAGTTATTCACTTATCTAAAATCTACACACTCACCTTTTACATACTATATGTTGTACTTAATATATTTTAGCTATTTTAGAGGGTGCGGCAAAAACTTGCGTTTTTACGCTTTGATTCTACGTTTTACGATTTTACCCATTTTCCGCTTCTAGGTAGAATCGCGCTTTTAACTGCATTGCCTACAGGAACAACCGCAGCTGTTCTGTGACAGTCAAAGTGCTATTCATCTTGCGAAGAATGCATCATTTCAT